>JAODAL010033363.1:0-45664 GCA_025379985.1 Phyllomedusa bahiana
AAGGGATCGGGGCCGGTTTTCCATGGCTAGCTAGGATTTTAGATCTAGTGTTTTGAAAGGACAATTACGCGACTTATCTATCTGAGCATCTATCACTAAATTAAAATCTCCACACAGGACGAGATTATTATTGTGAAGTGACTTCGCTTTAGTAATAACTTTGGAAATGAATCGAGGTTGCTTCTTGTCAGGTGCGTAAAGTGTGGCAATGGTATATTCTGTAGAATTTAACAAACAGTGGATAATAATATATCTGCCATTGCTATCGATAATAGACTGCTTGAGTGAGAATGAGACAGTGTCATTAACAAATATTGCAATTCCCGCTTTTTTCTACGTAAAAGGGGTGAGAAATTGTATCGGAAACCTCTTATGCCTCAATCGATGAGAATCTTGCTGTCTTAAATGTGTCTCTTGAAGACATATAACATCCGCTCTAGACTTCAGAACAGTAAATGGAAGTAGGGTCAAAGTGAGGCACAAAAGTCCTGTGGCAGGAGATTATGCAGAACAGCGAACCCAGCTCAAAGAACACCATGAAGAGAGAGAAACTTCACGAGGAGAGTGTGAACAACAGCATGTCCCAGCCCACGAGTCAATCATAGGGCTAGGAAGATCGAGAGGCAGATCTAGCATGCTTCTAAGACCACAATGTGGTGACTACTTCGGGTCGTAATCTTTGGGTTTTAATCGGAGCAGTAGTCGGAGAATGGGTTAGGTCCCACGAGAGTAGAAGCTCTTAAACCATCGCTGGGGTGTGGCAAATGGTAGTGATATTATCTCTCGTAATGATTAATTTTACAGGAAAGCCCCAATGGTATCCAATGTTGTGTTCACTGAGGATTTTGGTGTATTGAGAGAATTTCCTTCGTTTCAGCATTGTTCCTGCTGAGAGGTCCGAAAAAATTGCAATATCTTTATATTTATCAGGTAAGGGAGGATGTTTGCGTAGAGCTCTGAGGAAATCATCTTTTGTTCTGAAGAAATGTATTTTGGCAATAACATCTCTTGGAACTGAAGAATGAAGGTGTTTTGGTTTGGGTAAGCGATGGATACGATCAATCGTGAGATCAATTTGGGAGGCTTCTGGGAGCACTATGGCCATGAAATCTATGAGAAACGGCTGGAGAAGGTCTTGAGTGATTGACTCTGGTACTCCTCGGATACGAATATTCTCCCTTCGTGACCTGTCCTCTAAATTGAGAAGCTTCGAAGATAGCCTAACTTCTTCCTCTAATGCGGCATTGGCATCTATGTGAGTTGTGGGAGGTTGCAAATTCCGACATTTTTTAATCTAAATGATCAGTTCTTGATACTAGGGATTGTATGTTGGCTCTGAATTCCGACATCATGTGTTTGAAATCGTTTTGTAGGTCTTCTCGAAAGGAGAAGAGGCGTTGAAGGGTTGCTTCCGTGGTGCTGGACCGTTCCATCATGTCTTGGGAGTCCATGGAGTTTGAGTTAGGTGAAGTTGCAGAGAAGAGAGGAAAAGGAATACGACGCTCTCCTGAGGGAGGCTGCGATGTCGATTGTGGGAAGAATTCTGTAAGCTTTGTTGGTTTTGCTTTGGTTTTCCTTTTGGTAGTACCGCCCATTGGGTGCAGAGAGCGGCTAATCCTCGAGAGGTTTGCAGAATAATCAGTAGAAATAATAGAAGGGAAAGTCGATTAACAGGATAAAGTCCTCTTCTTACCTCTTTTTTTTTTTTCTCCCTCTTCCTCAAGCTGTTCTCGTCACCCCCAAAGAAGGCTGACTTATTGAGTGAGCACCAACTGATAAGGGTCAAGGAGTAAAATGTAATTAAGTTTCTCCAACAAGTCCGGTTAGACTATGGGGAATTGGGAAGGAGATCTGGTGTGTGTCGGAATAATCTTTTAAAGTTCCTCCAATATATATGTGAGAGGGTTGTTTTTTTTTCTTTTAATACCCTTTTCTTTTTCGCTCCTTGTATTTCACAGGTAAGTTGTATAATTAGGGCAGTGTCTGTGTGAGCTCTATGAAAGACTCCCTTTTTCCGGACGGACAACATGAAGGTCTTTGTTTATAGTTGTGTAGAACCAGTAACCGGATTATGGGCTAATTATGGAAATACAGGTCCTCTGAATCTGGAATATAGACAGTAGTTTCCTATCTCGATACGTCCGACCGGGTAAAGGGTTCCCCACCAATGTAATGTAACAGAGATCAAAGTTCGGTGGATTTTTTTGAAATTTAAGGGACTCAGGGGCCGGGTGGACAGCAAGGAGGTTGTTGACCAGGGGATCTGGCCGTATGAAGGTGTGTGTAGCAGAGAGGAAATAAATTCTGGGAGAGGTGTGGAGCGCCAAGACTCTCAAAATGGCTGCCAGCATGTGTTGTGGAGGAATAGCAGATATATGCAGGGGATCTCTGCAAGCTGTCCCACCGTGGGCTTCACTGTTTAAAACCGGCCAGGAGCTATGTATCTGGCGGAATTAGATTCAAAAGCATTGATCTTGCATGAGGTCAGTGCAGCGGAGTAGGAAATGGGAACAACAGATAATGAAGACGTCCCAAAATGGCCGCTGCCACGTGGTATCCCATAAGAGCAGCTGGGTGGAATAGGAACGCTATATATGGGCCTCCCCGGTCTGGATTCCGGTCCTGGTTTCAGGTCAGGAGCTCCGGACTAGAGGTTATTAAGGTCAGGAGAACTTATTTGCTTAGTCCAGTGGAGTTGTCGGGTGGCGCAGCACTCAGGGATGGCGCGGGCTCTCCGGTCTCCGCGGTCCGCACGTCCGGTCCCCCAAAGGTCGGAGTTAGGAAGGAGGTCCCCTCACTGGTAGCCGCTGAAGTCTCGGTCCGGGCTAAAGGTATGGTACCGGAGAGTCAGGTGCGGTCCTGCAATGTCTGGCTGCGTGCAAGATCAGGATCAGGCAGGCCCCGGAGAGTCTCCACGCTGTGTGCCGCAGCTGAAGCGGGTAAAGTCACGATCCTGAGTGTCCGGTGTCTTTATTTTCCGGTAGCGGGTATCGGGGTGTAGTCCGGTAGATCCGCTGAAGGTTCCGACAAGATTGGGTGGGAAATAAGGCTTATTTGAGCCGCTTTATCAGGGTTGTTCAAGGAGCTCACAAAGCAGGCGTCCTACTCCTTGCTCCTCCAGGCCACGCCCCCCGTCCCCGCTGCAGTTTTTAGGCACATTTAATCAAAGTGCGTGTGAAAGTACGATCCGTCTCGCATAGTAAACAAGGCACATAGCATATCATTACTAGTGTATGTAATGTGCTTCAATAGACGCGTTGCCTTATGGAGGCGCACAGCGTATCATTGCTACTATATTTAATGCGCCTTTTCAGTTACATTACAATGTGTCATGCCCGGTGTATAATGTGCCTAGTTTTGGTATATTACAGTTAATTTATATAAAAAATATGGTGTCAAAAGTTTTTTTTGCTGCAAAATACACCAAACTATGGCGCATTCATATTGTTTGCTTATGAAAAATATCAAAATGTCGTAAAAATTTTTTGACAAATTTGCCACCTTGAAAGCTCAAATATTTCTACACATTAGACAGTTATACCACACAAAATAGTTTCAAACTAACATCTACCATATGTCTACTGTATATTGGCATCATTTCTTTAAATGTCTTTTTATTTATTTATTTTTTACGATATTAGGGAGCTTAGAAATCTAGCAGTAATAATTCAAATGCAAGGCAGCATTTAGCCACATGTATATGTGTCGGTGAAAGATTTTTTTTAATACATAGAAGAACAGAAACACAAAACAATGTAAGGGATCATAGCCACACAGTGCCAAAACCAAAATGACCCTCAAAGAGAATGTGTCATCAAAAGATGACTTCTGTTTTTATGTTAATCCCGTTTTTTTAAGAATTTTTGGTTGTTTTTCTTTTTCTTTTTTTTTTTTTTTTAAATTTTCCATGTCAGTTTGAGATTTATTTTTTTTTATTCTTAATTCCTGCAGTTTTCATTTTGGCCACTTGGCCCAATAATAGTCTGAAACTTCCTGTTCTTTGTAGAAAGATTCTCTGTAATCTGCTCATTATCACTACAAGCAGGGTTACATTGAAAGGTGACACCAATGTATATAGATAACACAGGATCCACCAGTTACAATAGGAGATAATTGCAGTTCACCCTCTCTCTCTCCCCACAAAGTAACTTCTTCCCAGGTCACAGAGCATGCCTAGAAAACTCTCCTATAGAGGTCAATGGGACTGAGTCAGTCTTAAAGGCGCTGTCTCACTACATTGATTCATCTCACTTCAGTCCTGTTTTCTTGGTTTCATTTTGAATTCAGGGGCGTGTTTACTGGCTTCTACTAGGCTGCAGTAGAAGTCAGGTCTGTAGCTATAGCAACCAGCTATCGGGATAGCTCAAACAGGTCTGTAGCTATAGCGACCTGAGGAGCTGATGCAGCCCATACAAGAGGGGATATCTAGGAATAGGTAGGACACTGTTAATGGACACATGGAGCCACATGTATGAAAACTGCCTAGGTCTAAAATTCACTTTGTTGCCCATAGCAACCAATCAGTGCGCCCCTTTAATTTTTCAAGAAAACTACATGAAATGAAAGGGCCACGCTGATTGGTTGCTATGGGAAAAAAGTGAGTTTTAGACCAAGACAGATCTGATCTGGCTTACATTGTTTGTACTTCTTATCTGATGGCAGGGCACATGAATGGAGGGGATGAAAAAAGCCTGTGTCTGCTGTATAGAGAATCTGCTGGTTGTAATGTAATAATCTGAGTATACATGCAGATGCTCCCTGCTCAGCCCTCCCCCTCCCCCCCACCCCTGCAGCAGTTCCTGAATGCTGCCTGCTTGGATCTTATCTTCTGTCCTGAGCAGATAAGAGGGAGAAAACAAAATCTGTATAGCTTGTGCACAATACAGTTATCCTCTGTGGTTTAGCCAAACAATGTTTGCTCAACTACAGAGACTGAATATCCGCCTCGGGAGTGTGCATGGGAGGTGGAGTGATGCACTTGTTTTTTTAAACACAGAAACACAACGCCCCTTTTTTCAAGGCTTAAGAGGACAGTTCAGCTTGTTAGGTGAGGAAATAACTTCTTGGCAAAACCCCTTTAAGCGTAATCCCAAAACATGCTGTGAGTCAGAGGACCAACGCGTTTCGGTTCATGTGACCCTTACTCATGGCACTTTTCATATAGTGTCATATTCACATTGTATGGTAGCATAGTTTGAGGATACATGATATTGGTTGTAATAAGAAGGATTTATTAGTCACCTCTTGTTACTATGGAGACTATTAATAATGTCATTTGCACTTTATTTCGGCATCTTCTGGTTTGAGGATACACCATATTAGTTGTTCTAAGAAGGATTCAATAGACACCTCTCATTTTTGCTGGGTGTCATAACTTACCTTTTAATTTACATCGTTATCCTTCTTTTGCCATAATGTTAAGGGCATGTTTAAAGGGATTTTCTCATTACATTAAATGGCATTCAGAATAAGGGGACAGTGAAAACAAGCAACTTTGCAATTGGATGTGATTTGCAAAGCTGTTTTGTTTTCACAGTCTACCTTATCTTCATTTTCTGTAAACAGTGTTGGCAAGTGCCGGTCGGATTCCACCTCCTTGAATGTTATTGGCTGTCGGATGTCCGGTTTACATTGTGCCCGGCCCCCCGGTCGTATTGACGGGAGCACGCATTCCTGTACATGTTCCGTGCTGCCGACTGCCTGTGGGTTCGTCTGCAGTGTAAGGTGTTAGGAAACAGATTGCAAGAGGTATAGGAGGGCGAAATGTTGTGTAGCGGAGGGAGGAGTTGCGGCGATCAGCGGAGGGAGGAGATGCGGCGATCAGCGGAGGGAGGAGATGCGGCGATCAGCGGAGGGAGAAGTGCGGCGATCAGCGGAGGGAGGAGGTGCGGGGATCAGCGGTGGGAGGAGGTGCGGCGATCAGCGGAGGGAGGAGGTGCGGCGGTCAGCGGAGGGAGGAGGTGCGGCGGTCAGCGGAGGGAGGAGGTGCGGCGGTCAGCGGAGGGAGGAGGTGCGGCGGTCAGCGGAGGGAGGAGGTGCGGCGGTCAGCGGAGGGAGGAGGTGCGGCGGTCTGCGGAGGGAGGAGGTGCGGCGGGCAGGAGAGGTGCGGCGGTCAGCGGAGGGAGGAGGTGCGGCGGTCAGCGGAGGGAGGAGGTGCGGCGGTTAGCGGAGGGAGGAGGTGCGGCGGTCAGCGGTGGGAGGAGGTGCGGCGGTCAGCGGAGGGAGTAGGTGCGGCGGTCAGCGGAGGGAGAAGGTGCGGCGGTCAGCGGAGGGAGAGGGGCGGCGGTCCGCGGAGGTGCGGCGGTCAGCGGAGGTGCGGCGGTCAGCGGAGGGCGGTAGGGAGGTGCGGCGGTCAGCGGAGGGAGGAGGTGCGGCGGTGCGCGGAGGGAGGAGGTGCGGCGGTCAGCGGAGGGAGGAGGTGCGGCGTCAGCGGAGGGAGGAGGTGGGCTGGCTCAATGGGAGGGAAAAGGAAATGGTGCGGTTGGTTCAGCGGTGGTGAGGAGGATGCGCGGTCAGCGGATGGAGAAGTGCGGCGGTCAGTACGGATGGGAAGGTTTTTGCGATGGCGGTCAGCTGTGGGAGTAGGTGCGGCGGTCAGCGGAGGGAGGAGGTGCGGCGGTCAGCGGAGGTGCGGCGGTCAGCGGAGGTGCGGCGGTCAGCGGTGGGCGGAGGTGCGGCGGTCAGCGGAGGTGCGGCGGTCAGCGGAGGGAGGAGGTGCGGCGGTCAGCGGAGGGAGGAGGTGCGGCGGTCAGCGGAGGGAGGAGGTGCGGCGGTCTGCGGAGGGAGGAGGTGCGGCGGTCTGCGGAGGGAGGAGGTGCGGCGGTCTGCGGAGGCAGGAGGTGCGGCGGTCAGCGGGGGGAGGAGGTGCGGCGGTCAGCGGAGGGAGGAGGTGCGGGAGGGAGCGGAGGGGGGAGGTGCGGCGGTCACCGGAGGGAGGAGGTGCGGCGGTCAGGGGGAGGAGGTGCGGCGGTCAGGGGAGGGAGGAGGTGCGGGCGGAGCGGAGGGAGGAGGTGCGGCGGTCTGCGGAGGGAGGAGGTGCGGCGGTCAGCGGAGGGAGGAGGTGCGGCGGTCTGCGGAGGGAGGAGGTGCGGCGGTCAGCGGAGGGAGGAGGTGCGGCGATTGGCGCATAAATCAATGAGAGAGAAAAGGAATATATGTGTGCGGGGGTTGGTGCTGCTCACTGACAGCAATCAGTGGTAGTTGTAGCGACATATGCGTGCGGGGTTTGGCGCTGCTCACTGACAGCAATCAGTGGGTATGCGTTAAACGCATCCAAAAACGTACCTCAAACTGTGGTACGTTTTTGGATGTGTTTTCTGGACTGCAGAAATATATCCCTATTGTTTCTAAGGGCTTTTGTAAAATGGATCAAGAATTGACATGTCAATTTTTTGAACGCATTCGTTTTACGCAATGTAAAAACATATGTAAAACGTATCATCTGAACAACAATATGTGGTTTACATTGACATCATTGTAAACTTCGAAAATGATTAAGTTGTGTGGTCCGTTTCTCGGTACGTAAAGCATACCCAAAAATGTGTTCAACAAACGGCGTGTAAACATACACTTAGGCCTCGTTCACACGGCTTATTTTGGCACGCATTGGCGCCGTACTCCGTGCCGGATTTGCGCTGCAGTACGGCGCCAATCCGTCGGAGTCATTACGGTAATCCACAGCTCTCATAGACGCAATACGCACGGATAATGCAAGTCTATGGGGCCGGGGAGCGGCGCCCCCCCCCAGCCGCGCTCCGGCCCCGCCCCCGTCCCGCCCCTTATTCACGCCGGATTTGTGAGCCGGATTGCGCCACAAATCCGTTGGGAATAAGCCGTGTAAACATATCCTAACAGTGATCGTCAGATCACTGTTAAGGGAGATCAATATATAGCTGAACTGCTATGTCTCCATGACGACTGCGGGCATGGCTGGGCATAGTGATGCCACAGGGGGCCCGGAAGTTTTTGTTAGTCTTCCGGGGCTGCCAAGTAAGACAGAAGCAACCGTGAGGGAAGATAGAACGAGCTCTCTCCTTCTGTCTTTCCCTTAGCTGCCACGATAGATTACGGCAGCTAAGGGGTTAATCGCCCGATACAACATGAGGCCAGCTGTAATATATAGCTGGTCCCATGCTGTAATCGTGCGACCTCCGCTTGTGAGCTTGCATGATCCTCATGACGGGGATATTGCAGGGACCCCTTCCTGACCATGACGTATGGGTCAGATGTCGGTAAGGGGTTAAGCACGCCCTGGAAATACATCATCTTAGCCAGTCCTACCACGATCCCTACCTTCAGCCCCCTTTTTCGGTCACACACATTCCTGACACACCACGCATTTAGGCATTAATATGCACTTATTTGTATATAGATGTAATATCTGGGTGGCAGGTTCATCCACTTTTATGTGTAAGGCTATGTTCACACGGCTTAATTGCGGGACGTACGGGGGTGCGGGGGGCCAGCAGCCCGCCGGCCCCTTAGACATTCATTATTCTCGGCGCGTATACGCCGTGAATAATTGACATGTCACTTCTCTCCCCGCTTGCCGAATTGTGTGAGCGGGGAGAGGAGACGTAATCCATAGTTCTCTATGAGAACTGTGGATTACCGTAATGACTGGGATGTATTAGCCCGTAATTTGCACAGTACGCCGCAAATTACGGGCTGAAATGCGTCCCAAAATAAGCCGTGTGAACATAGCCTTATAGTGGGGCCCTCGCTCCTTTTTGTTTTTTTCTTTTAATATGTAATGTTTGTCTTTTCTTATACCCTCTACATTGTAGAATGCTGCGGAATATGTTAGCACTATATAAATAAAGATTATTATCTCATCTTCTTTCAATTCAAGTTCCCACAATGCACTGTTAATAATGATACCCACTGTCGGACTGGGGGGTCTGGGGACCACAGGGGAATTGATCTTGGGGGGCCCACCCTACTGTACATGAAAATATAACCGGCCTCTCAGACATAAATGCGCCCATTTTACCACATAATAGAGTGTGTATTGTGAAGTACAATACCAAGTGAGTCACATATCTGTCTATCTCACATGTCTGTCTGTCTGTCTGTCTGTCTCACACGTCTGTCAGTCTAACATATTATAGACACAGGGCTAAGTAGCTCCATCCATATCCCCCTCCACCCACATACAATTCCCCCTTCACGTTTCCCTTGGTCACACACTTCACCACCTTCTAAAATAAACACCAGCAAGAAAGTAAAAGTGAAACTCCTATCACAGGGTCCGGTGTTCTTTCACTTTTACAATAAGGGACTAGTGTACGCTGCCACTATACCCACACCGATATAACCTACAACACCACCATATGGAGACCACATAGTGGTCAGACACCAGCTCAGGTATAACCTACAACACCACCCTATGGAGACCACATAGAGGTCAGACACCAGCTCAGGTATAACCTACAACACCGCCATATAGAGACCACATAGAGGTAAGACACCAGCTCAGGAATAACCTACAACACCGCCATATAGAGACCACATAGAGGTCAGACACCAGCTCAGTATAACCTACAAATCTGCAATATAGAGACCACATAGAGGTCAGACAACAGATCAGATGTAACCTACAACACCGCCATATAGAGACCACAGAGTGATCAGACACCAGCTTAGGTATAACCTACAATATTGCCATATGGAGACCACATAGTGGTCCGACACCAGCTCAGGTATAACCTAAACAGCACCACATGGTATTCCGACACCAGCTCAGGTGTAACCTGCAACACCGCCATATACAGACTGCATAGTGGTCAGACACCAGCTCAGGTATAACCTACAACACTGCCATTCAGAGACCACATAGTGGTGAGACACCAGCTCAGGTATAACCTACAACACACCATATAAGACCACATAAGGTCCAGACACCAGCTCAGGAATAACCTACAACACCCCATATAGAGACACATAGAGGTCAGACACCAGCTCAGGTAATTACCTACAACAACTGCCATATAGAGACCACATAGAGGTTCAGACATCAGCTTTAGATTATAAACCTCCATAAGACCCCATAGAGGTCAGACAGCAGCTCAGGTATTTCCTACATCACTGCCATTTAGAGACCAATTTGGGGTTAGACACCAGCTCAGGTATAACCTACAACAGGCCATATAGAGACCACATGGAGGTTAAGACACCAGGGCTCTTCAGGGTATAACCTACTGTACTGACCCTATAGTGACCACATGTTTTAGGTTATACCTGAGCTGGTGTCTACCTCTATTGGTCTCTATATGGAGGGGTTATAGGTTTTTACCTGAGCTGGTGTCTGACCTCTATGCAGTTCTTTATGGCAGTGTTGTAGGTTATACCTGAGCGGTTCTCTGACCTCTATGTGGTCTCTATATGGCAGTGTTGTAGGTTATACCTGAGCTGGTGGCCGACCTCTATGTGGTCTCTATAACTAATAAAACTTTTATTTTTTAGGTAGTTGGGGCCCCCTTTATTTTGCAGGTAGTCAGGGCCCCTTTATGTTTAGGTAGTTGGGGCCACCTTTATTTTGCAGGTAGTCAGGGCCCCCTTTATGTTTAGGTAGTCAGGGCCCCCTTTATTTTTAGGTAGTCAGGGCCCCCGGTATGTTTAGGTAGTCAGGGCCCCCTTTATGTTTAGGTAGTCAGGGCCACCTTTATTTTGCAGGTAGTCGGGGCCACCTTTATTTTGCAGGTAGTCAGGGCCCCCTTTATATGTAGGTAGTCCGGGCCCCCTGTATGTTTAGGTAGTCAGGACCGCAGTGATATTGGGCCCTTTTAAGGTATAGCCCTAGGGAGAGCCAGGGCCCTTTATTTTATTTCAGGGTAAGTCAGGGCCACCTTTATTTCTCAGGTAGTCAGGGCCCCCTTTATTTCTCAGGTAGTCAGGGCCCCCTTTATTTCTCAGGTAGACAGGGCCCCCTTTATTTCTCAGGTAGCCAGGGCCCCCTTTATTTTTCAGGTCGCCAGCGCCCCCTTTATTTTTCAGGTAGCCAGGGCATAGGCGGCGCAGTGATGTGACGTCACCGCGTGTCTACGTCACCAGTAGGGGCCGGCGCCAGGCTGGCTTAAGGCCTAACGCCTTAAGCCTACCAGAGTGTACAGCAAAGCGGAGCGCGGGCGGCGCTCTGCTCCACTGACACCGTGCAGCCCCGGGAGTCGGGGACATGAGTCTCTGCGCTCGGGACGCAGGATGTGGCAGCCAGGCCCTGGGGATCGCCGGCACTGCCTCCGGGGCCCACAGCAGCTTGGGGCCCACCGGAGGATTCACCGATCCCCCGGCATCCCAGTCCGAGCCTGATTATACCAATTGACCGGTAAAGCATAGCTAGACACAAGATGGTAGAGAGTATATTAAATCTCACCTTATAATCTTCCAGCTTACTGGAGAGGTAAGAGATTCTGATGATGTCACATTACATCATTCTTATCTATGGTAATAGCAGATGATATAACTGGAGAGGGGAGGGCGCTCTGATGATGTCACATTACATCATTCTTATTTATGGTAATAACATGATATGACTGGAGAGGGGAGGTGACTCTGTCACATTTAAATCATTCTTATTTATGGTAATAACATGATATGACTAGAGAGGGGAGGGGGCTCTGATGATGTCACATTACATCATTCTTATCTATGGTAATAACATGATATGACTGGAGAGGGGAGGGGGCTCTGATGATGTCACATTACATCATTCTTATCTATGGTAATAACAGATGATATGACTGGAGAGGGGAGGAGGCTCTGTTGATGTCACATTACATCATTTTTTATCTATGGTAATAACAGATGATATGACTGGAGAGGGGAGGGGGCTCTGATGATGTCACATTACATCATTCTTATCTATGGTAATAACAGATGATATGACTGGAGAGGGGAGGGGGCTCTGATGTCACATTGCATTATTCTTATCTATGGTAATAACTGATGATATGACTGGAGAGGGGAGGGGGCTCTGATGATGTCACATTACATCATTCTTATCTATCTATCCATCTTCTCTCCATAAACAGGATTACACAGAAGTGAAGAAGATTTCAAGTGATTGCTCTCCAGCCCCTGTGTCTGAAGGCTGGTGTCAGGACGTCTCCGTCTATTTCTCCATGGAGGAGTTGGAGTATTTAGAAGAAAATAAGGATCTGTGCCAGGACGTCAAGAAGGAGGATCTGTACCAGGAAGTCAAGATCGAGGATCTGTACCAGGAAGTCAAGATAGAGGATGCGTGTAACGATGTCTTGACGAATGACCAGCAGGCACTCTCACCACCAGGTAATAGATATGGAAAAATATACATATTTTTTAACTGATTAAGGACCAACCATTTCTTTGAAATTCTCACCACATTGAGAGCCCTTACTTCCCTTTCAGTGAGCAGCAAAAATGATGTTACCTTTATTCAATGGGTCTGTACAATTACAGTGATGCCAAAATAAGTAGAGTGTTACTGTCCAATAATGGAATGTTTTATGCTAAAAAAAATTCCATTATTGTAAAAGGTTTTTGCACCGTGATATTAGAAGACCCTTAAAGGAGTTGTCTCACTACAGGTTTTCAGCCTACCTCAGTGTGTCTGGCACCATAGGATTTTTTAATTCAGGGGCGTGCTTCTTGTCTGCCTCTTCTCCTCCCCCTTCCCCTCCCCTCAGCACACAGACAGCTTTCCTCCTCTGACTGCAGTAACTTCTCTACAGCAGGGGTAGGGCGAGGGGGTTTGCTGCCAGAGTTAACCCTGTGTGTGCCTGCCTAGATCTGCTGCCAGCTGCTCACTGCTGGATAAGCTGCACTGTGCGGCTGCTGTGGCCTAGATCTTGCTGCTCCTCTCCACAGAGTCAGGAGACAGCAGGGAGAGGACTGATCTATGAGTGTGGAGAGGTCTGTGAAGCTGTGTATGCAAATAGCAGAGCAGGGGTGGATGTAAAGGTTCCTATACCCCCTGCTTAGCATACAAATCTCCACGGACATCTCAAGCAACAACAAACAAACCCTGTCAGAACAGACACAGGGCAGCTGTGAAGTGTGTTACTATAATCATGATGTCACTAATACAGCAGAGCAGGGTGGGATAAGAACCGTTCACATGCCCCCCTGATCTGTTCTATTAGTATAGTCAAAGCTCCCCAGACACATGGTGATTATAGTAACACACTTCACTGCTGTCACATCGTACTGACCACAGATCAGCCTCACCTCTTCTCTCCTCAATCTGTGTAGAGAGCAGGAGGGAGCAGGCACGCACAGGGTTAATCCAGGCAGCACAGCTACACAGAAGCCAGGAGTAGAGCCCTCTCTCCTCCTCCCCTACAGAAGCATCACAAGTGGCCTCATACTGTGCGGGAGGGGCTCTGTGCTCTGACCTGTGTTGAGAAGCAGATGAGTCACCAGCACTGGCAGCCAGTGAGAGAAAAATCAACAGGTCGGCGGCTATAGTGATTTGAGAAGCTGATACACTCCTACTACCATGGATAACTCGAAATCAGTAGGACATTTGTAATGAACATATTGCAAAGCTGCTTGTTTTTTTAAAGATATTTTAATTAAAACCCAATCTTTGTAGCTAGACAACCCCTTTAACTGTTCTCTGTTTTTCCAATGAATGTAGCAGTATCCAATCATTATTTTCTGTACCTTTTTTTTTTTTTTTTTTAAATAAAAAAAATTTTGATTTTCATGGGTATTGCCTGATTTTTAATTTGGTCCCTGTGTGGCTTAAGTATTTTATAGTGTTTTACTCTACTGTGTTTTATTGCCGTCAGTAATAAAGTGACAGGCAATCTATAAAGCCGTTCCTTTGTGAGTTCCGGAGTTGTCATGACAAGCCATTGCTGGGTGCTCATGGTTGACAGATTGAGCCCCTCCCTTTTCTAACCATCTAGATGCCACGGTCTCTATTGACTGCAGCATCTTCCAATTCTTACCAATACAACAGGATCCGGCAACTGCTGTTTATAGCCATGCCATACCCTATATATAATCATATGGCCATTTTCAGGTTAATTATTTGAATGTGTCTCTGTGTTTCCCGCAGATGGATCCAGTCAGAGAACAGCTCTAGAGAGATGTCCCCGTCCTCCTCTTCCTCAGGATTATCAGGTAGATGGAGATCTTCCCTATGATCTATAGAAGGCTGTGAAGATCTTGTGTTCTTCTTGTTTTATCCACCAGTATTAGATGTTTTTGTACTTGTTTCATGAGAATGGTGGAGATGGAAGGAATAAAGCCGACTATAGACATTAGAGGCCACATGTATGAACCTGTTTAGGTTCATACATGTGGTCCCAGGTGTCTGGATCGTATCACAATTTACTTGCTAAGGAGACTGCTGGTGGGAATAAGGAACCCACAGGTTGGATTTATACCTATCTGACCCATTACTTCCCCCGCGACAAACCCCAGATGTGTCTGAAAGGGGCTGTTCTTCTGAAGCATTAAGTGTTTCTATCCATGCTGAGCATTAACCATGACAAAAGAACTACCCATAGCAAATTTGTAGGCCCCTCAAGCAACCAAAACAGCTGTGACCCATCAAGACTTGAACTCTTTTAGACCTTTGAAGGTTTCCTGTGATATCTCTTCAGCAGATCTTGTAAGTCCTCTAAATTACAAGGTGTGGCCTCCCTGGATAGTACTTATTTTCCACCACACCTCACAGATGCTTGATCAGATCGAGACCTGGGGAACCTGAAAGACAAGTCACCAGCTACAATTCTTTATCATGTTCCTCATTCTTGTACAATTTTTGAATTTTGGCCGTGGCATTCGTCTGTGGGGGGGGTGGTAAGGGGAAGGGCGCTGTAATTAGGGAATTCAGTATTATGTATCATAGTAACTTCCACATGATGCCAGGATCCCCCGCCGAACACAACATTTCCCATCACACTGCCATCACACTGCCTGAGAAAATAAAAAGTTGTGTTGCTTGAGGGATTAAAAAGCATTTCACCTATATTCCCGTAAAAAAAAGGGGCTGACCATTTTAGAAAGAGAGACTCTTTACAGTGTGATGGATCACTATGTTGACAGCTCTTTGAGACTTCCTACTTCAGGGCTGGGAAAGACCACAGTGGAGGGTGGAACCTGTAAATCTGCAGCATGTGTACACAGGGGAGGTCTGTGCTGCTATCTTCATGCTTGGTGTTGTTACACTAGCAAAAATATAATATGGATGCCTGTGTATTATGCAGAAGCGGAAGCTGTAAGCAGCAGTTATACCTTCTCAGAAATATGTGGTCAGAGAGTACTAGTAAGAGAGTAAGATTACCCCTTTTACAAGCAGCTTTATCCTTATTTAGCAGATTATTTACAAGCAACTATTGTCTTCTCTGGCAGATTAACCCTTTACAAGCAGCTATGGCCTCTTCTGGCAGATTAACCCTTTACAAGTAGCTATGGCCTCCTCTGGTAGATCAACCCTTTACAAGTAGCTATGTCCTCTTCTAGCAGATCAACCCTTTACAAGTAGCTATGTCCTCTTGTAGCAGATCAACCCTTTACAGTAGTTATGGCCTCCTCTGGTAGATCAACCCTTTACAAGCAGCTATGGCCTCCTCTGGTAGATCAACCCTTTACAAGTAGCTATGGCCTCCTCTGGTAGATGAAACCCTTTACAAGTAGCTATGGCCTCCTCTGGTAGATGAAACCCTTTACAAGTAGCTATGGCCTCCTCTGGTAGATGAAACCCTTTACAAGCAGCTATGGCTTTCTCTGGTAGATCAACCCTTTACAAGTAGCTATGGCCTCCCCTGGTAGATCAACCCTTTACAAGTAGCTATGGCCTCCTCTCCTCCCTGATTCACTGCCCATAGGGATGTGGTAATAAGTTTAGTTCCCCTTATTTGGGATTAATGTTTATGAGAATTTATGATACAAACAGGTAAATTCTCTTGTTGTATTCTGCGGACCAATGAACCACCTGAATCCTGGCCAGATCGGTGCACACAGTTCAATTTACTATTCATAAGCGGTATAGAATTAGCTCTCCCTGCACAGTTGGTACCTTCCATAGAAGAAGACATCTCACCAGATTGTGACCGTTGTCAGCTAAAAAGAAAGTAAAGCCTTTCACACTAATACTGAGGGAAGCCATCTGATTTTCTTGTTTTAACTGTTTTTTTATTGAAATTTTTCATAGAAAAAGAACATTACAAAGTCAAAACCATCTAAAATATACAAAGATTCAGCAGACGGTACCCTCTATATATCTATAAAGTTTTAATTCTCAAAGTGTATTAGCATAAATTATCACATATACTGTCAAAACACAGGATATGGAGTCACATTATTATGAACAAAAAGTAAAAAAAAAAAGCAATTGCCATAATATTTTAAAAAAAAAAAAAAAAAAAAGCATTTAGTATAGGCAAATAAAGAGCACCAAGCTAGGATTCTCCTTAGCTGCATAGCCCAGTAATACTTCTGGCACTCCAAGCCCACCGTTAGACGCCAAAAGAACACTCTTTGGAACCCGATGACTCTTAGGCTATGTTCACACGGCTTAAAATGAGACGTATTTCAGTCCGTAATTACGCGCCGTAGTGCGCGAATTACGGCTGGACTAAGTCCCAGTCACTACGGTAATCCACAGTTCTCAGAGAACTATGGAGTACGTCTCCTCTCGCTGCTCGGCGAATCCGCCGCGGGGGGAAATAAGTGACATGTGAATTGCTAGCGCCGTATACGCGCCGCGGGTAATGAAAGTCTATGGGCCGGCGAGGTGCCGGCCCCCGCTCCCTCCCCCGCTCCCGCCCCGTCCACACGGCGTAATTGCGGGCCGTACTTACGCCCCGCAAATAAGCCGTGTGAACCCAGCCTTAGGGTATGATCACACGGCTGATTTTGATGTGGTTTTCAAAGTGGTTTTCGGAGCGTTTCCGTTCCCAAAACAACATCAAAACCTCGCCTGAAACGCGCTTCTTCAGAAGAGGTTTTAGAGGCGAGTCTTGGTGAGGTTTTGGACGAGGTTTCGGATGAGGTTTTGGACTAGGTTTTCACCCATACAAATTAATAGCCCGGTCAAAAACGCGTCAAATACCGCACCGAGAAACGTGCCTAAAACACGCTTTAAGAATTGACATGCCACTTCTGTTTCAGCGCTTCCAAAGTAGCGCGTAAAAACCTCGTCATGTGTGAACTACAACGAGGTTTTACATAGGAATCAATGAAATGAACTAGAGACGTTTTGAGCGAGGAAACGCTCTGAAAACCTAGTCCAAAACAGCGTCCAAATAAGCCGTGTGAACATACCCTTATCGGCCCAGATATACTGAAATATAGCGGCCTGAATAGCCCTAAGTGGTCTTCTGATTTTCTAATGACATGAACTAGAGAAAAGTCTTAGAATTGCAGCAATTATAAATTTTTTTTTTTTTTTGATGGTGATGGGTGCTCTTTAAGATTGTCACTGAGTCGATATTGAACATCCGTGTCCAGCTTCTGGGCGACCTCCAGCTAAATTGTTCAGATAACTGTTCCTACCATCTTGTTATGCAATTCACTGTCTTTTCTGATCATCCTCGCAACATCTCAAACTCTCTGATTTTTACAATAATTGTTCCACAGTTTATGAACCAGGGGGAAGATCCGTACAATATTAATGTTACAGAGACGTATGTGAAGGTCGAGCAGTGTATGGAGGAAGTGCCTACACATAACCGCCCAGGTGAGTAGTAACCATGAAATACAGAGATGAAAAATACCAAATTTAATATACAGCTGTTCAGTCGGTTTCTTAACTATAGTCTTAAAAATTATTCTGTTACCGAGAGGCCATTGACCTCTCATTCGTGACAAGGCACCTAGTCACCTTTCAGATACTGTGAAAAAACGTACCCAAACATCATGAGATGTCAATGACCTGTTAGGAACTGAAGTATCCCCCATGTGGTGTAGAGCACTGACCAGAAACGCTCAAATTTATATACCGTTCTGTGGCCTTGGAGGTTCATAGTTGTGTGAATGCTGCCTTGACTCTTTCACGTATTTGAACATACTGGTACGTCCAAATGAATGAAGCGGGCAGGGTGTAATAGGTAATGAATGACAAACCTGTGAACGGCGATACAGTAGTACTGCTGTGTATAGAACATACGATCGAGTCGCTCTAAGAGCCACATGTATGAACCTGTTTAGGTCTTAAACTCATCTTTTTGGCCATAGTAACCTATGGGCAAAAGAGTGAGTTTTAGACCTAAACAGGTTCATACATGTGGCCCTAAATGTTTGATATTAGAAGTTCAATTCACCCCCTTTTTCCGTTTTACAAATAAAAAAAACTAAGGTACACATAATTGGCATCACCACATTTGTACGATCTATTAAAATACAACATCAGTTAACCTGTACGCTGAACACCGTAGAAGAAAACTCGCCCGCGGGGAGTGTCGGGGGGCGCCGTTTGCCTTATGTGCCTATGGCACCAAAATGCCTTGTGCCAGCCTTGACTGTATTTAATATACTCCTGCAGGCTACGACCTCAGAGTCATACCAGCCACCACGGAGAAGAGCGCGGGCTCGTGTGCTACACCCAACCTTGGCAACATCCAGATTCTGTCCTCTCCGGGTCTGAAACCTGAGTCTCCAGTGGTTTCTCCCGCTTTTACGCCACTGGAAGCAAAAATCATGGGTCCAAAGAAAGCGAATGCCAAGATCGGTGGTGAGAAGAAGAAAAGGATGATGACCATGGACCTAAAGCACGAAATCATCAAAAAACATAGCCAAGGTGTTCGTGTTGCTGACCTGGCGAGGGAGTACGGTCGTAGTACTTCTATGATCTGTACTGTTTTGAAGCAGAAGGAGTCCATACAGGCTTTGACGGCAGCCAAAGGCGTTACGATCATGTCCAAGCTCCGGACCTCTACCCATGAAGAGATGGAGACGTTGTTGTCGATTTGGTTGAGGGAAAAGCAGCTTGCAGGAGATAGCGTGACCGAAAGAATCATCTGTGAGAAGGCACGCGTCATTTATGGGGATCTGGTGAAGCAAAGGGCGGCAACGTCAACGGACAACTCATTGGAAGAGTCATTCAAAGCCAGTCGGGGATGGTTTGATAACTTTAAAAAGAGGAGTGGCATTCATTCTGTCCTCAGGCATGGTGAAGCATCAAGCTCGGATGGGAAGGCAGCTGAAGATTTTATTACAACGTTTGCCAACCTGGTGGAAGTCGAAGGATACATCCCCCAGCAAGTCTTCAACTGTGACGAGACAGGGCTCTTCTGGAAGAAGATGCCGAGGAGGACGTATCTAGCGGCAGAGGAGAAGAGCATGCCAGGTCACAAACCTATGAAGGATAGGATCACCCTTGGATTGTGCGCAAATGCGAGTGGTGATTGCAAAATCAAACCACTCCTTGTATACCACTCGGAAAACCCCAGATCCTTCAAGTCTCATAAGATTATAAAAGAAGACCTGCAGGTGATGTGGAGGGCAAACCCAAAAGTGTGGGTTACGAGAGAGTTCTTTGTGCAGTGGGTAAACCTGGTCTTTGGTCCTTCTGTGAAGAAGTACCTTGTTGAAAATAACTTTCCCCTGCAAGCGCTTCTGGTGCTTGACAGTGCTCCCGCGCACCCACCAAATCTCGTAGATGACATCCTGGAGGATTTCAAATTTATCAAGGTCCTCTACCTTCCACCCAACAGCACTCCCATCTTGCAGCCCATGGACCAGCAGGTCATGTCCAGTTTCAAAAAGCTCTTCGTCAGGCACCTGTTCCAGTGCTGCTTTGAGGTTACAGAGAGCACAAACCTCACCCTTCGAGAGTTTTGGAAGGAACATTACTATATTGTAATCTGCCTCAAAATTATTGACAAGGCCTGGCAGGGTGTCACAAGGAGGACCTTAAACTCTGCGTGGAAGAAGCTGTGGCCTGAGGCTGTGTCTAAAAGGGACTTAGAACCAGAAATGTTAGTGGTGAAGGAGATTGTTTCCCTCGGAGAGTCCATGGGCCTGGAAGTGAATGAAGAAGACATTGATAACCTCGTTGAGGAGCATGCCGAGGAACTGACGACGGAGGAATTAAAGGAGATACAACAGCATATGGAGGTTTTACAGGAGAATAATGCAGGGGAGCCACATGAGGAGGAGGTTATCCATACAAGTGAAATTCAGGAAATGTTGGGAATGTGGGAGAAAATTACACAGTTCATTGAGAAAAAACACCCTGACAAAGTTGCAACGAGTCGTGCGTTGGCGCTGTGTGACGACACTTGCTTCACTCATTTTCGAAACATTTTGAAAGGGAGAAAGAAACCAACCTCCTTGGACAGGGTTTTGTTGAAACGTTCTGCAAGAGAAGGTGACAAAAGTGTGTCGAAAAATGCAAGAGTCGGTGAAGAAGGAGAAGATTAAGGGGCCGTGTTAAATTTTAATTTTTTTTCCCATTCACTTTTTTTTTATCATAATTTTTATTCTTTTATAAATTTTCTTTAAATACAAACATTAAACGATGACAATCAGGTAGTGGCTGATACATGACAAGAGTAAAATTATACAGTGCCAAGTTACTAGACATTTAAAGTTGACTTGTTGCTTGAAAGGCATATAAAACCTATAATTCCATACAAGTTATATAACTTCTATAACATCACACTAATTAGCACAAACTGTAGCCGAACTGTAAGTCTGATTATCTTAGGCAGAGTTGGCACAAGTTGATGAGCAGAGCAAAGTTTTGCAAACCATCGCTTCTTACTTTTAGACCTCAACCCTTTGACTATTTATCTGGAGTCTCCCTAGGGACCCTGCCATCTGATGTTTCAAGTACCACGTTGTCCCTGAGAATGGCTGCATAAAGGAGTAAATGTCCGCATCCGTCATAAATGCTGTAATAAAGTGTTCCCAAACCTCAAAGAACTTCCCCGTTTGTGCTTCTTTGTTATAAATCATTGCTATTTTATCCAGCACCATATGCTCCCTGACCGTCTGAATCACCATCTTCATCGACGGGGTTTTTGCCTTAATCCATTCCTGAAGCAAACACCTCTTGGCTACCATTAGAAATATATGTATGAGTGTACCACTTTTTTGGGTTTCTCCTCTCACCCATCCCCCCCGGGAAGACCATGAAACAAAAGCAGTGAGGGGTTATTGGGATATTCACAGACAGTTTATGTCGTAGCATCTGAACAAATTCAGACCAAAATCTTTGTGTGTCTGGACAAGACCAGCTGCCGTGTTTTAGATCTGTGAGAGGCTTTGTACATTTTGGCACGCCACAATCCGGTCCGGGAAGGATGGGTGGGGTAAAATATTAAACCCTTTATATGGCTCTATGTGCAAACCCTAAAGTAGGTGTCCCTCCATGCCTCATTAACCAAAGCCTTTCTTACCTGATTCCAGCCCTCTAAAACCCCTTTGGCTATGTCAGTGTCTGGGAAATCTCGTTCCCATTTCTTAAACAGTATGCCTGATGTTGGATCCTCAAAAGGACAGCGGAGTCCTGCATACAGCTGAGATAGGGTAGGGGGGCACTGCCGTAGATTTCGCCAGATTATCAACAAAAAGTGGTTATAGTCAAATTAACCATCTCTCCAGCTTTTCCCTGCAGAAAACTTATGATCTGCCTGTATTCCAAGAACTTTGTCTGGTCAATGCCATATTTTCCCTGAACGTCTCCAAAGGAGAGAAACCTTCTTTCCTTTTGGTAAATTAACGAGATTGCCTGGTGCACCCCCTTCTCCTTCCACTGCCTTAAACTTGCCTTATTCTGTCCCGGGAGGAATTCTGGGTGTCCTTCCCATGTTAGATAACCACTAAACTGGTACGGGAGTTTAAATAATTTCCTAGCCGCCTTCCAGGCTCCTATTGTATCTCGTGCAAATCAAACTTAGACGTGCTACCCTAGGGGTGCAGCTTTATGGGTGTGCAAAAGCGCATTGAGGTTCCAAGGGGCCATTAAATCTCTTTTTAGAGCCAAATTAGAAAAGAAGGAAGTTCCCTTTATCCAGTCTAACCCGTGTCGGAGCAATAATGCCAGATTGTATTTTCTAATATCAGGCAGATTTAAGCCTCCCATATCCTTTGACATCATTAATTTCCCTATCGAAATTTCCTTGGACGTTTTCCTTTCCAATAAAATTTTATGAATGCAGATTGACTCTGTTCCCCATGTGTGCTTTAATAGGAGAGGTAAGTCTGCTTTGGGTACAGGACCCTGGAAAAACTTATCATTTTGATAAGATGGAAATCGCGCTATCAGGGTATTGGTAAATGACCCAAACCGAGTCAACTCTGCGCAGATCTTTTTTATTATAGGGGGAAAGTTAAGTTCATAAATAGATTCGGGCGTTTTACCTATATTGATTCCTAGATATTTTATATGGTGTTGGGCTGTAGAAACCGGGAGGTGTTTTAGCGAGTCTGTTTTATACGTGACAGGGTTTAAGTCCAGAAGTTCAGATTTGTCAATATTGACTTTAAATCATGAGCTGTTTCCAAATTTGGGGCAGAACATTTAAATACAAAAGGGACATCCCGATCCGGTCGGGCAAAAAAAGAAATTATATCATCCGCAAATAATGCTAATTTTAAAAATTTGTTACCCAATCAGAATTCCCCTAAAAATTCCTGGACGTTGTTGACTATGTCCCTCACCAGCGGTTCAATGGCAATATTAAAAGGCAAGGGTGACAAAGGGCACCCCTGCCTCGTACCCCTCCATAGCGTAAAGGGATCGGATAAAAATCCTGGGATGGCAATCCTTGCTGATGGGTTGCTGTATAGTGACCGAATGTATTGATGAAATCTGCCGTCAAATCCCATTCTAGTCAGCACTTTCCTCATCCAACCCCAGCGCACATTTTTCAAACGCCTTTTTGGCATCGATTGACAATAAGGCTGGAGACCTGTGTTTTTGTGGATGGATTTTGATATCATCCAGAACCGTCAATACCTTACGGATGTTCGTCACTGCTGATCTGTTTTTGACAAAACCGACCTGATGCTCAGAGATCAATTTAGGAAGTAAGATAGCGAGTCGGTCCGCCATTATTTTTGAATTATTTTCAGGTCTACATTAATGAGGGAGATGGCCTATGGGATCCTGGGATGGTGGGTCCCTTCGGGTTTTTGGGTAAGACTCGTATATGTGCTTCATTGATTAATTTGGGAATCCCTTCCCCCTCTAAAAATGAATTAAATTGTGCCTTAGCGTAGCCAAAATATCTGGGAGGAGTGTTTTAAAAAATTCCGCGTTTTACCCGCCCGGTCCTGGGGCTTTCTGTTTGGCTAAATGTCGTATCGTCGGGGATATATTGTCATCTGTGATAGGGGCATTTAGGAAGTCCTAATCTTCCTGTGAAAGGGTTGGGATATTGAGCTCAAGTAGCCACTGCTCTGCCTCGCCAGAACTTGTTTTAGATGGGCAATATAGCTTAGAATAGAATTTTTTTAAAGATACCCACAATATCTTTGCCTGTATGTTTTAATATTTCCTAGTTCATCCTTAAGGGTATTGACTGTGATTTGGGGCCCCTGGCCCTTTTGGGCCCAAATTCGCAAGCAGCCCTACCCCGCTTATTCCCAAAATTTTAAAATAGTTGTGCGTCAGGTGAGATTTTTTGATTTTTCCCCTCTGCGTCAACCAATTTCAAGTTCCTTTTTGGCGTAAAACATTTATCCCTATTTTCTTGGTTGGAGTGGGTCTTATATAAGGTATAAGCCCTCCTGAGGTCTTGGTGAGAGTCTCTATTTTTGAATTTACTACTTTTTTTCCGGCCGCTACGTACGACTATTCTCCATGAAGAACCACTTGGTGTTTCCTAAAACAATTGGGGATTGTTTTCATGATCGGAGTTTGTCGTCTTGTAGTCAAGCCACCAGTTATGAAGACAATTCCCAAATTCCTCATCATTTTTACAGGTATGAGGGAAGCGCCATATGTACTCAGTCCCTCGGGGAGGAAGTCATGTATCTTTAGGAGAATAGGGGCATGGTCCGAAAATCATTTTTCCCCCTCTATTGTGGCCGCTCTCACTCTTGTCGACATCTGGCGTGACGTTAGAAAATAGTCAATACGCGACCAAGTTGCATGAGGAGCAGAGTAAAAAGGAATATTCCCTTCCTTCGGGGTGTAGGGTTCTCCAAATATCGACAAGATCAGCGCGTCCCAATAATTCCCTCAGATTCCTGTCCCTACTTGTTCCCGGGGGGAAAATCTGTCCTCAAAGACATTGTGGACTTCATTAAAATCGCCTCCTATAATTTTCAGAGGGATATCGTCTACAAGTATTTGTTGTGTCAAGTTCTGGAAAAAACACTTATCACCATTAGGCCCATAAACATTGTAATAGCAAACCTTGGTATTGGCTACAGATAGGATAAATTTTACTAGTCTACCCTCTAGGTTCTGTGTTTGCTCCACTAACGAATAGGTTAAATTCTTTTTGATCAATATAATGACCCCGGCCTTTTTCCCTACTGCTCCAGACCCGTATACCTCTCCCACCCATAGTCTTTTTAACCTAAAAAAAATGTCTTTCTCTAAGTGAGTCTCCTGCAGTAGCGCTATATCTGAGTTTTAAACGCTTCAGGGTGTCTCAAGACCATAATGGCTTCTCTGGGACCCAAGTCCCTTTACATTCCAGGAAGTTATATTTAAACATTTTGCCAGTTAGACATGGTAATTAAACGGGTGGTGAATACATTTCCCCTGGTAAACCTAAGACAGAATGGGAATCTTGTGCCTCTCAATTGCTGGTAATAGAAATAGCTCCATAAAATTAACCAAACTTTAAACCATGTAAACAATGAAATCGCTCGTAACCAAATCGAGCCAACAATGCGGGGAGTCAGATCCCCTCTTTCAAACCCAGAAGGAGAAAATAGTGAACCTGTAACTCCTTCCATTATGGGTTTTGGAACTTCTCTTTTTTCCAAAATGAAGTGATAGAGTAAAAAAAAATAAACAAATTTCCCCCAGCTCACTGAGCGGCATTTGCCTGCTAGAACCCAGGCTTGTGCATTTGCAGAATTATCTGCACGTATCAACAATATTAACAATAGACCCTGCAAAGCAAAGAATAGTATCCTTCAGATATAGTAAATGATTTGGGCACAAGGGGATCCCCCCGTCAGGTAGCCCCCCCACCCAGCTCCCTTAGATGAAAGCCAGAGGAAGACCCCAAGGGGAAGGATCTCCCCCGCAACCTCATCTGTCCCCTGAATCCAAGATAAAGTAGACCTCCCTCAATTAGGCTATTTTCACATTGAAAAATATTTCTCAGCTTATCTAACACATTTCAGATATTGGTTATGTTTTTCCTTTTTTTTTTTTTTTTTAAGAAAATTTTGCCCCGAGACATATGCTTTTAGCACTTTGAGACAACCATGTCCTCAGGTGCCCAAAGCATAAGCTGGACGTTTGCGCTGTTCTTTTGGGCTGAGAGTCCTCATTGTCCACCCTTTGCAGCTCCGGAGGAGGTGAATCGGTGGAATTTTCCTCTGGAGGGGATCCCCGGGGGGTGGAGTTTCCCTGGAAGAACGTCTTGTTTTATCCAAATAAGATGTTGCTTCAGCAGGCGTTGAAAATGTGGAGAATGTCCCATTTTTGTGGAAAATCTTAACCACAGCTGGGTAGAGGAGCGCAAATCTCTCTCGTCTGTGAAAGAGTTCCGTGCAGGCAGTGGAGAAGGCCCTGCGCCGTTTCACCACCTCTGCGGAGAAGTCCTCAAAGATCAGTATAGTAGCCCCCTGGTAGAATAGACTGTATCTGAGCCGTTTAAAACTTCTCAGGATCTCTGTCTTGTCGACATAGTTGAGATATTTGACGATGACTTGTCGCGGTCTGTCTCTGCAGGCGTTCTGCCCTCTTGTAGATACATCGCCTGTTTTCTCTCCTCGTAAATTGGGACCTATTCGGTGAGCTCTTTCTACTGTGCAGCGACCAGAAAGACCTAGGAGCTCAGGGATTTCTTTTTCACAGAGGTGGAGCAGATTGTTTGGGAGAATAGATTCTGGTAGACCTAGTATCCGCAGGTTATTCCGCCTGGAGCGGTTTTCCAGATCATCTATTTTTTTCAGAGAGGCGTTTGTTGTCTGAGAGAACCTCTTGGAGCTGGGATCGGAGAGCGTCAGCGTCCATCTCAAGCGATTGAACCTTGAACTCCAGCTCTTCCAGTCTGTCTCCATGATCCCTGATTTCACCCCTGATTTGTGCGAACATGTGCGCCACAGTGGATGCCAGTGTTTCTTGCAGGTCAGGGGCGATCTGGCGAGCTACTTCAGTGGCAATTTTTTTGTAATTGTCATCCGGAGGTGGAGTGCTGCAGACTGTGTCAGGTTTTGAAGATGTTGGGGATCGAGCCTGTTGGATAGTCAGATCCTCCCAATCTGTACGCAATATAGGATTAGGCGCACCTTCTGGGGTGGGGGAGGCAGTTTTAGCCCCCTTTCCTGCTTGTTTAGCTGACTTGGATTTCCCATTCTTAGCAAGTACCGTTCCATGCACCCACTTTAAATACATGTTATATAGACAAGCGTCTCTGGTCAGGGTGCTGGTAACAGATTTTAAGCAATGGTTATCAAACTTTAGCCAAGGTCTCTGATGTTCTCTGAGTTGTAGGTTATGTAGTGCTTTACAGTATTATCAGCCTGGGTATGACCAGTGCTGTTCTGTTGCCTCTTACACTGTTAGTAGTCCTCTCTTGGGGGAGCAGTGGAGGTAGAAGACCTGCAGGTGGCAGCAGAGAAAATGGTGGTCACTTCACCCCCCTCCTTCTTTCTGAGAGCAGCTTCACTGCCTCCTGTGTAGCTGAGAGCCTTAGGCAGTGTTCACACGCTTATTCCGACGGATTTGTGCGCCGATTAGGCACAAATCCGCGTAATAAGGGGGGACTGGGCGGCCAGCGCGGCGGGGGCGCCGCTCCCGGCCCTTACAAAGCATTGTTTCGGTGCCGTCCGCGCCGTAAATAATGTGCATGCATTTCTCCCCCCACGGCGGATTTGCCGAGCGGGGAGAGCGCGGAATCCCTGTTCTCTATGAGAGCAGTGATTACCGAAAGACTCGACGGGTTGGCGCCGTATTGAGCGCAATCCGGCGCGAATCGGCGCCAATCCGTCGAATATAAGCCTTGACGGGCCTTAGCTCAAGCTTTGAAAGTTTGCTGCGTGGCAATAGGAAATCTAGGTACTCATATTCTCCTGCACTGAAAATGAAACTCTTGAAGATGCAGCAGGCTCAGTGACTGTTTGAGAGGTGCTCCGCCCTCCCCCTCGTCTCTTTCTTTTGCTGCTGGTGACAGCCCGGGGTGTTTTATTCTCCTCCTGTCAGCTGTGTCTGGCTTCCCCGTCACTTCTGCAGGGTCACATGTCGGGTATATCCTTGGGCAATGAGGAATTCCGCTCAGGAGCTCTGACTCACACCTCACAGCATGTCAGGGCAGGAACCGGAAGTCCTTTCCCATTCACTTAAAGGGGTTTTGCCACGATCTAATGTTGACGTGGGATCCTCCAAAATTGGTATTTAATCACTTTTCTAAATATGTCATTAAAAAAAGTGAAGCATGTGAAATCTACAGCCTTCCTTACATGCCCTTAGTTTCCTGACAGTTTACATTAGACACGACCAGGAGCGGATCTGGCCGCGCTTGCAGTTCTTATCTGATGGCAGGGAACATTAATAAGCTTTGAAGATTGTTCTGTCCCCACATGAGGCGAATGAAGGTGTAACTGGCTGGTGGATAGTGACTGGAGACTTTCCTACCTTTGTATCCGGAATGTGGAGCAGACAGGACCAGAGCAAGTGCAGCTTCAGTAGGTTTAGATGCAATAACACAATGGTATGAATCAGAATGTGGTTTATTCACCTTGGATACAGCTTTAATCACTAATACAGTTCTGTGGTTATCTCTGTAGTTGCTTTTCTTGTAGAAACCTTGGTGAAGTTGTTGCTGCTGTTGTTGCTATGTTGCTGCTGGTCAGAAATTTATGCTTCAGCAAGCCCAAAAGATGTATACTCCAGTCACATTAGGATGAAAAGACGCAGCTACAGGAAGTGACTCAGCACTAGGCTCTACCAAAAAAACACCCTTTAGAGAAATTTTTAAGAACAGAGACAGAGAGAGCACATGTTAATTCTGGTCAGCAGATGGCAGAACAGCAACAAAAAAATAGGAAAAATAATAAAGAATGGATGGAGAACAGAATGCAATAATATAAACAGCTGGGGAAAAAAGATCCTGTGTCTTTTGTATAGAGAATCCACTGCTTGTTATGTAATTATCTGAGTAAATATGCAGATGCTCCCTGGCTCCCTGCTCAGCCCTCCTCCCCCCCAGCCTGCATCAGTTTGTGAACAAATAAAGGAACACTGCCTACTCTGAGCTTATCTTCTCTCCTGTGCACAATACATTTATCCCCTGTGGATTAGCCAAACAATGTTTACTCAACTACAGAGACTGAGTATCAGGAGCGTGCATGGGAGGTGGAGCGATGACATCACAGAGGAGGTACTTGTTTTTTTAAACACAGAAACACAACACTCCTTTTTTTCAAGCCTCAAGAGGGGAGTATCAGCCTGTTAGGTGAGGAACTTAATTCTTGGCAAATCCCCTTTAAGGTGAGTTCTTACAATGTTGGTGCTTACTTTTGTAGTATTCGTTGGGGTTCTGGGGTATATAGTCCCCCGGTGGTTTCCGTAGCTGAGCGAAGGCTACGTTTTGTCAGCCCATACCTTTATTTTATGGGATTTTACAATAGCACAGTTAACTGCAGTATCCGCCGGGGAACCTTTTTTCCTGGAACCCCGACATGTACCATGAACGTATGCAGCAACTTTGTTTGAACCCACCCTAAGTGGAGGCAAAAAAAAAGCCCGGATAATTTAATTTAGTGAATTCCATCTGCAGCAGCATCTTCACCTGACTTTCAAGTTGACTACAGTTAATTTAACCAGTTTTCCATTACATTCTTTGTTATACTGTATTCTGTATAGTTATATACAAACTTATAAGGGGAAAGGAGCATCTTCGTTATGAGGAGAGGTTAGTAGAATTGAACTTATTTAGTCTTGAGAAAAGACGGCTCTGGGGGGACATGATTATGATTATTATATAAGTATATAAATAGTCCCTACAAAAAGTATGGGGAAAAATTATTTCATGTAAAGCCCTTTCAAAAGACAAGAGGACATTCCCTTCAGCTAGAGAAAAAAGGAGAAAAGCGTTATTCACTGTGAGAAATGTAAATCTGTGGAATAGCTTGCCTGAGGAGCTGGACACAGCAGAAACAGTTGAGGGTTTCAAGAAAGGCTTAGATAACTACATGAAACTAAAGAACATTAATGCGTATGTAGCTATGTAAAATTCTGGATCCTCGCTGGTGGCGGCTCTGGGGTCAGAGATGGGGTCTCCCCTAGAGCAGATTGGTTCATGCCTTGTGGGTGTCAGGGCATTAACCAATGGGGAGGCTGGGCTTGAACTCCTTGTCTCCCCCCTTCGCCCACATTTTCCCCACCCTTGGTTGAACTTGATGGACACGTGTCTTTTTTCAACCGTACTATGTAAACATATTTGTTACATGTAAATAAAAAAAATTGCGCTGACTTTGAAGTGCGTGGAACAGATTAATGACGTTTCAATTCATTTCTATGGGAAAATTTGCTTTGACATACGAGCGATTTGAGTTAAGAGCAAAATCATGGAACAAATTAAACTCGTATCACAAGATATCACTGTAAAAAACATGGAGACCTCTCCCCAAAGAACAGGAGATTGGAGGAGGGAAAGTTAGTGCTATGAGAGTCAGGATGCTTATCACTAGGGATGAGGAGGAAGAATATAAACCTTATGACAAGCATGAAAAACATAGTAGATGGCAGAAAAAGACTGCATGGTCCATTTAGTCTGCCCATGTTATTTCTTTTGTTGTTTTTTTAAAATTTTAGGATAGATACGGTATGTTTATCCATCATGTACCTGCTTTCTCCTCTTCTCTCCTGTAATATTAGTAAAGGTTTCCTTTATGGCCTCCATTTCTCCTTCCCTTCTGTAACATTCGTAAAGGTTTCTATCTTTTCCCCCTCTTTCTCGTCTTTCCTCCTGAAACATACATGAAGGTTTCCATTATGTCCCGACTTTCTCTTCTTTCCTCCAATAACATAACATATGCAAAGGTTTCCGTCTTCTCCTCCCTTTCTCCTCTTTTCTCTTATAACATATGTAAAGGTTTCCATCATGTTCCCCCTTTCTCCTTTTTCCCTCCAGTAACATTTGTGAAAGTTTCCATCATGTCCTCCCTTTCTCTTCTTCTCTCTTATATCATATGTAAAGGTTTTCATCATGTCCCCCTTTTCCCTTCTTCTCTCCTGTAACATGTAAAGGTTTCTATCTTGTCCCCACTTTCTGCTTCTTCCCTGTAACCGTTTCAATTATGTCCCGACTCTCTTCTTCTCTCCTGTAACATATGTAAGGGTTTCCATCATGTCCCCCCTCCTTCTTCCCTCCTGTAAAAGTTTCCATTATGTCCCAACTCTCTTCTTTCCTCCAGTAACAATCGTAAAGGTTTCCATCATGTTCCCCCTGCCTCTTCTTCTCTCCTGTAACATACGTAAAGGTTTCCATCATGTTCCCCATTTCCCTTCTTACCTCCTGTAACATATGTAAAGGTTTCCATCATGTCCTGACTCTCTTCTTCCCTCCTGTAACATATGTAAAGGTTTCCTCATGTTCCCCCTATCTCCTTCCTCCTGTAACAGTTTCCATCATGTCCCGATTTTCTCTTCTTCTTCTCTCCTCTAACATATATAAGGGTATGTTCACACGGCTTATTTTGACGCGTATTTGCGCACGTAAATATGTGCTAAAAAATTTCTCAAACAATGTACAATACGTTAAGAATTGATGTCAATGTAAAATATGCGCTGTCATTCACACAACGCGGATTTCACGAGCGCATTTACGCCTCGTATGATGGACGTAATTCCGCTCGTAAATTTAACAAGTGCCTTGTCCATTATTTAGGCTTTTTTTTGGACGTAAAATCCCCATAGGAAAGAATGGAGAGCGTATTTGCGGCGCACATACACTCCAGAAAACGCTCTGGGGTTAGAGTGCGACTGTGTCTAGGTTTGACTGTCTAGGTTTTGCATCACTTTATCGGGAGTGACTATATACTAGATGATGACATTTTGCAGAGAGAGCCTCACATCTGTCCTGTGTCTGTGAAGGAGAGAAGGGAAGAATGCGCCGAAGGGCCCCAGTACGCTACAGTCGGATGGCAATGGACGTTGCGGCCCTAATATCGGAGGTAGGTAATCATGATAAGATTCGTTATATGTTGTCATCTAATTTTATGTATATTTATTCATTTTTATTAAAATTTTACAGATTTTTGTATTAACGCCTTAACGGCCGCTCACCGTCTCTTGGCGTCGGGCATTTCCGGTCATGGCGTCACTGCAGACATCAGAGTTTGCAGTTGCAGGTGCCACAGCAATGCTGAGAACGGGGCTGTACTACACAGCCCTGATCCCAGAGCATCCCGTGAGCACCGGGGAGCGGGGGAAACCTCTGCATCCCGGTGCTTAAACCCTTTGATTGCCGAAATCAAAGTGTTTCCCTGCTCTGTCGGGTGATCGGGACACCCGGTGACATGACAGAGCCCGGGGGAACGGCTGCACAGTCAGCCCTGGGGACCTAGAGTAGCCCCATGGCTGTCTGTGCAGGAAGCCAGTGATCAGGACAGACTGTGTGCTGCCCTGATCACTGCCTGTTTCAGACTGACACAGATTATAATGCGTTAGTATATATGAATATGCTAATACATTACTAAGTGTATAAAAAAAAAAGTAAAATAGTTCTCTCTTCATGGGATTTTTTTTTTTTTTAAAAAGTAAAAAACAAAAAGTAAAAAAATAAATAAAAAATAATAAAATATAAATAAATATTTAATAAAAAATGATTGTGCACACATTACACACACAAAAAATCCCTGCACTGACTTCCCATTGCCCAGCAAATTCATTTCAAGCTACTAACCATGACCTACAAGACTCTCCAGGACCTCTCCCCTCCATACATCTCTGCCCTAATTTACAAATATCTCCCCTCACGCAATCTCCGCTCCTCACAGGACTTTCTCCTCTGCTCTCCCCTTATCAGCTCCTCACACAACCGTCTCCAAGACTTCTCCCGTGCTTCCCGCACTCTCTGGAACTCTCTGCCCCAACACATCAGACTCTCCTCCACTTTCACCAGCTTCAAAAGCAATCTGAAAACCCATTTCTTCAGGCTTGCCTATAACCTTCACTAACCTTGTCACTACTTCCTCCACAGACATGTCTGCCCCTCACCTCCTGTCTCTTTCCCCCTCCTTGTAGATTGTAAGCCCTCGAGGGTAGGGTCCTCTCTCCCTCTGTCGTGCCAATTGTCATTATCCCTTATCACTGTACTCGTTTGACTTATGTTATGTATGTAACCCCCTCGAATGTACAGCGCCCTGGAATCAATGGTGCTTTAAAATAAATAATAATAATAATAATAATAATAAAAAAAAAACCTACACATATTTGGTATCCACACGACCGTAATAACCTGTAGAATTAATCTAATAAGTTAAGTGTGAAAAGTGAATGGTGTAAAAAAATAAAATAAAAAAAAATTAAAAAAAAATTCTGCAATTATTTATGTGAACTTAAACTATTCCCTCATAAAGTACAACTCGTCTCGAATAAAACGAGGCCTCATCCAACTGCGTCATTGAAAAAATAAAAAAGTTACAACTGTTGAAACACAAGGAGGCAAAAACTAAAAAAATCTTCTGGTCATTGAGTACTTTTCAGGCCCGGGGCTTAAGAGGTTAAATACTAATTAGTTACATAGAAATCTTTCTGCATTTTCACACTGACCTGTGAAATATTTTCAGCAATGTCGGTCTGAAATACTTACATTGCTCCGTCTAACTTCTGCCATGTGCTTTCTGTTTGCTAGGTCAGTGCTTTTTGCAAATAACAAGCACATGGGAGGTAAAACATCTGCAATATTTTTTGCATTTTGCAATCTTGGACATGCATGTAATTCTGTTTGCAGAACTGCAAAATCTACTGCATTACCTGCAGGGAAGTTTGCATATAGCATGTAGATAGGATGAACACCGTCTGCAGTTAATGCAATATGTTTTGCATTTAGCCATCTTGTGCATGTACACTTGTGCTCAAAAGTTTACACACCCTGGCAGAATTGTTGCTTTCTTGGCCTTTTTTTCAGAGAATATAAATGACAACACAAAAACTTTTTTTTCCCATTCATGATTCGTGGTTGGAAGAAGCCATTTATTGTCAAACTACTGTGTTTTCTTTTTTAATTCATAATGACAACCAAAAACATCCAAATGACCCTGATCAAAAGGTCACATACCTTGGTGATTTTGACCTGATAACATGCACAGAAGTTGACACAAATGGGTTTGAATGGCTACTAAAGCTAACATCCTCACCTGTGACCTATACGCCTACACAGCGCTCTTCCTAAGAAGAGATCTTCCCTTCATGACTATATTTACTGTTTTGCCATAGGCAAACTTAAACTCTATCAGTTCTCTATGTGTAAAACACTAAAACTTAACTTTTATTATGTATAGCTCTTAACCTCTATACACACTATTTAAAAACCTGATTTCTAACCTCATCATTTAACCCTTTTTGCTTCTGAAAGAAGGAATAACTCCTTTTCTATTATCAAGTCTGGTGGAGCACCACCTATTAACAGGAGAGCCTTATATCTATAGCAAATTACTAGCCCCAGTAAGGGATCCCAAGCCTACTCCTTGGGCAGTCGTCCCTAATCTCATGGACACAGAACAAATAAGGCCCCTTTGCGACACCCCTGAGCAGGTGACACTTGTAGACAGAGGTGAGAGATCACAATGTAAAACGTCATGCCTGACCTCCCCGACATGTTTTGCCAGCTAACCTGGCTTCATCAGGGGTTAGAGATCCGATCACATGTGGTCTAAGCTCACTTCCTTTTATATCATGTTAGGTACACCCCCTGTTCAGGTGCTCACCAATTAGCCATCAGAGAATCCACATAAAACCCACTCCCACTTCCGCTCTCCTGCACGCACACTCATAGTATGTGCTGCTAAAGCTGCCACTATACTCCCATAAACAACAATCCTAAGACAAATTCGCCATCTCCATAACGGGCTTGCGCCCCATCTTATAGTACTGCCAACGCACTGCACCAACAGACACCTCAGCCCTGACTGTGATGGACTTCCATCTCACTTCTCTCATATCATTGTAACTGCGTGGCTCACCTAGAATGAACTAAGCAGAATAGGTGTTACATTCCACAGCACACTAGCAGCTTTATCAACTCCCATAAGCCCCTTCTCTTCCATGTCTAATATGCATATTCATTGGGAATATGAATCCATTGTACACTATTGTCATATTATCTTCCCATAACGCACTTCTCCTATATATCTAATATACATATTCATTTTAATAAAGCTGCAAGCCCTATTAGATACATGTTCCATTGTACTGTACAGTATTGTCTCAGACTATTTCCATAAACCACTTCTCTTTTACATGTAATATTCATATTCATTTTAATAAAGCTGCAGGCTCTATGGTTAGCCCTCCCTCCCTACCTGCCGCAGTTTGACCTCACAACTTCCCCATTGAAGATTCTTTCTTGCAGGTCACGCTAGCCACCTAATTCATTACGTCACAATGGGAGCATGCAAAAATATGTGAGCATGCAAAAATATGTGAGCATGCAAAAATATGTGAGCATTCAAAAATATTAGTATCTTCAAACGCTATTTCATCCAGTTGCATCTAGTTAGCACTAGATCAACGCAGCGAGCAGAAACAATAAATCTATACATAGATGAATATATACATGAATAGATAGTAATCTACTCCTGAGCTGCATTTCACCACCACAACGCGAGTGCACATCCCATACGATTCAGCTGCCAACAAACCCCTCCATGCACAAAAGCAATATACATACATCCCAATTTGTTAAATAGAAACCGTGGCCTCACGTGATCAATACCTATCATCATTACAGGACACAGGGAAAATGAGGGACAACGTAGAGGCAGAGAGGGAGAGGGGGGGCAGGAGGGAGATGGGAGGGGGGGAAAAAAAAACATATGTGAACTCTGATGCTTCCATAGTCATATATTCAACTGTGCTATATCCACTGACCATACTTAATCACTTATATCATGTTTCTTCAAAAATTATTAGAAACATAATTTTACCACACATGTGAGCTTAGACCACATGTGATCGGACCTCTAACCCCTGATGAAGCCAGGTTAGCTGGCGAAACATGTCGGGGAGGTCAGATAATGACGTTTTAAATTGTGATTTCTCACCTCTGTCTATAAGTGTCACCTGCTGTAGGGGTGTCGCAAGGGGGCCTTATTTGTTCTGTGTCCATGAGATTAGGGACGACTCCCCAAGGAGAAGGCTTGGGATCCCTTACTGGGGCTAGTAATTTGCTATAGATATAAGGCTCTCCTGTTAATAGGTGGTGCTCCACCAGACTTGGTAATAGAAAAGGAGTTATTCCTTCTTTCAGAAGCAAAAAGGGTTAAATGATGAGGTTAGAAATCAGGTTTTTAAATAGTGTGTATAGAGGTTAAGAGTTATACATAATAAAAGTTACGTTTTAGTGTTTACAGATAGAGAACTGATAGAGTTTAAGTTTGCCTATGGCAAAACAGTAAATATAGTGATCAAAAGTTACTCTCTGTTCTCTTGTGAGAGTCCCAATTTTTTGGAGATTATGCTTCCCTTCATGAGGCACTCATCGCCTCCCACTCAGCCAAGCCAGCATTGCTCTGCTCTGTACTAATGAGAGGCAAACACCCCGAAACGGCTGTATACAAATGGGTGATGCTGGCTTGGCAAAATATCCCTTTTACTTTCCAATGATCCAGTGGGTCAAAAGCAAATTGAGGATTTGTTACATCCTATAGATTTCGCTTGAGCTTCTCAGCTCCTTTCCCATAATGCCTTGTTATATGCAGATGCTTCGTGGACTGCAAAAGGCAATTTCAAATATCCACACACCTATATAGGAGCTCTCCCTAAGGAGAGATCTTCCATTTCTCAGCGACTCATTGCCTCCACTCAGCCAAGCCAGCATCGCTCTGCTCTGTACTGATGAGAGGCAAACATCCCGAAACGGCTGTATACAGGTGGATGATGCTGGCTTGGCTAAACATCCCTTTTGCTTTCCAAAGACCCAGTGGGTCAAAAGCAAATTGAGGATTTGTTAAATCCAAAAGAGGGCGCTTGAGCTTCTCAACTCCTTACCCATAATGACTTGTGATATGCAGATGCTTCGTGGAGTGCAAAAGGCAGTTTCGAATCTCCACATGCCTATATAGGCGCTCTCCCTAAGGAGAGATCTTCCCTTCCTGTTTGCTTGTAATCAGTTTGTGTGCATAAAAGCTGAGTGAGTTTCTGGGATCCAGACAGACTCTCTTTTATGCAGCCACTGACGTCTCTGGTTTGTGAGTCATGGGGAAAGCAAAACAATTGTCATTGGATCTATGGGAAAAGGTAGTTGAACTGTATAAAACAGGAAAGGGACACAAAAAGATCTCCAAGGAATTGATAAAGTCAGTCAGCAGTGTTCAAACAGGGAGTAACAAATGGAAAATCAGGGGCTCTGTAAAAACCAAACCATGGTTAGGTAGACCAACAATAATTTCGGCCACAGCTGCCAGGAAAATTGTTAGGGATGCAAAGAAAAACACACAAATAATATCAGCTGAAATCCAGGACTCTCTGAAAACTTGCGGTGCGGCTGCTTCAAGATGCACAATAAGGAGGCGGCACTTGAAGAAAAATGGGCTGCATAGTCAATTCGCCAGAAGAAAGCCATTACTGTGCAAATGGCACAAAGTATCTCGCCTACCATACACCAAACAGCACAAAGACTAGCCTCAAAACTTTTGGAACATGATAATCTGGAGTCATAAGATGAAAATCTAACTTTTTGAAACCATAACCATTCATGCAAGACAGCCCAAGAGTTTACAGTAACTGGACCCTGACCCTGGACGTATAGGTACATCCCAGGGTCGCTAAGGGGCTTTGCAGCGGGATCGCAGGGCGATATCGCCCCACAGCCGTCGGGTGTTAGCAGCTAACACCCAGTGGTAACAGCGTGGGGGGAGTGCCGCCGCCCGCACTGTTTAACCCTTTAAATGCTGTGGCAAAGATGGCCGTGGTGCCTAAAAGAATGAAAAACGGTTCGTCATTCCGATTTGGACATTGGCGGTGAGATCGCTGAGTCCCGATGCCTGAACATGATAGCGCTAATTCTTGTGAAGGCTCCCTTCGATGCGTTGTTGTCGTTTGCCCCACTCCCGGCCCCAGGCAGGAAGAAGGGAAACTGCCATCTTGGTACAGCCTAATGCACTGTCCTATGCAAAGCATTAGGCTGTATTAATGATCGCGCCCCCTAGTGGTGATGCGCCCTAGGGGGACTCAATGTTAAAGTTAAAAAAATAAAGTTTTAAAGTGTAAAAAAAAAAAAAAGTACTAAACATCAGATCACCCTCCTTTTGCCATTTTACAAATAAAATAATAAAGTTTCCCATATTCGGTGTCGCCGCATCTGAAAAAGTCTGATCTATAAAAAGATAACATAATTTATCCCGTGCGCTGAATGCCGTACAAGAAAAAAATTCCAAACGCCAAAATTGTATTTCTTTGGTCATTTCACGTCGCTTAAAAAATGGAATAAAAGTGATCAAAAAAGTCGCACGCATTTCAAATTGCAAGCAATAAAAAGTACACTTCAGCCCACAAAAAAATGCCCCTTACTGACTCCCATAGGTGTGAGTACAAAAAAGTTATTGTTCACACAAAATGGCGCCGCGGCGCAAATTTCAAAAATGGCAAAGGTTTGGAATTTTTTTTTACGGTACCAAAACATAACGGAAACCGTACATGTTTGGTATTGGTGGATACGTGTCATCCTGTAGAATGCAGATAACCCATTATATTTACCGAAGATTGAATGCCGTAAAAGCAAAACACCCTCAAACATGGTGAAAGTAGTTTTTTTTCACAATTTGTCCCACTTGGAATTTTTTTGTGGTTTCCCAGTATATTTTATAGTACAGTGAATGACACCATTAGAAAGTACATCTTGTCCCGCAAAATAGAAGCCCTCATGTGTCTATGTAGGTGGAAAAATAAAAAAAGTTATGGCTCTGGAAAGGCGAGGAGGGAAAAATGGACGTGTCAACCCAAAAAAATGCAAGGTCCTTAAAGGGGTTTTGCCATGATGTAATGTTGATGTGGGATCCTCCAAAATGGGTAGTTAATCACTTTTCTAAATATATCATTAAAAATAGTGAAGCCTGTGAGATCTACAGCCTGACTAAGATGCTCTTAGTTTCCTGACAGTTTACATTAGACATGACCAGGAGCTGATCTGGCCATGCTTGCATTGTTTGCACTTCTTATCTGATGGCAGGGAACATAACGAGCTTTGAAGGGACTGGGGAGAAAAGATCCTGTGTCTTTTGTATAGAGAATCCACTGGTTGTAATTATCTGAGTAAACATGCAGACGCTCCCTGCTCAGCCCCCCTCCCTCTCCCTCTGCATCAGTTTGTGAACAAATTAAAGAACACTGCCTGCTTGGAGCTTATCTTCTCTCCTGTGCACAATACAGTTCTCCTCTGTGGATTAGCCAAACAATGTTTACTCAACTACAGAGACTGAATATCAGGAGCGTGCATGGGAGGTGGAGCGATGACATCACAGAGGAGGTACTTGTTTTTTTAAACACAGAAACACAACGCCCCTTTTGTCAAGCCTCAAAAGGGGAGTATCAGCCTGTTAGGTGAGGAGCTCACTTCTTGACAAAACCCCTTTAAAGGGTTAAAAAGAGAAAACACAGTAGTCTGACAATAAATGGCTTCACCCACCCATGAACCATGAGTGGAAATTTTTTTTGTGTGAAAAAAGGCCAATAAAGCAAAAATTCTGCCGGGGTGTGTAAACTTTTGAGCACAACTGTGTGTAATTACCTGGTGCTAAAATGCCAAAGCTGTGGTATTATCCACTGGGATAGCATGTTCCACGTTGTTGCTATGGGCAACACTGCAAACCGTTTTATAACCTACTAGTAATAGTTAGCCCATGGCATATAGATTTCAATACAATTTAACTTTTTAATGAATCTTCAGTTTATTGTGTTCAATTTGTTTTTCCAAAACATAAATTCTAACAAACATTTTTATTTATTTCTTCCTTCCAGGTCCAAGCCCGTCCCATACTATGGGACAAGAAAACACCCGGGTACAGCAACCGGATCATACGTGACCGAAAATGGACTGAAATATGCCAGTTGCTGTACCCAGAATGGGATGAGTATGATCTGGGCCAGCAGAGGGATATCGGTAAGTAACCCCTTAAAGGGGTTTTGCCAAGATCTAATGTTGATGTGGGATCCTCCAAAATGGGTATTTAATCACTTTTCTAAATATAACATTAAAAAAAAGTGAAGCCTGTGAGATCTACAGCCTAACTTACATGTGTTTAGTTTCCTGACAGTTTACATTAGACACGACCAGGAGCTGATCTGGCCGCGCTTGCGTTGTTTGCACTTCTTATCTGATGACAGGGAACATATAGAGACTAGGGAGAAAAGATTATGTGTCTTTTGTATGGAGAATCCACTGGTTGTAATGTAATTATCTGAGTAAACACACAGATGCTTCCCTGCTCAGCCCTCCTCCTCCCCCCCCCTTCAGCAGTTTGTGAACAAATGAAAGACAGTCCCTGCTCAGAGTTATTTCTTCCGAGCAGTAAGGGGAAAAACTTGTGCCAATACAGTTCTCCCTGTGGATTAGCCAAATAAATTTTGCTAAAGTACAGGGGGGGACTGAATATCGGAACGTGCATGGGGGTGGAGCGATGAATCACAGGCAGGTACTTGTTTTTTTTAAACACAAAAAAACCAAAACCCTTTTTTTCACCCTCAAGAGGGGAGTATCAGCCTGTTAGGTGGGAACTCGTTGTTGGGAAAAAACCCCTTTAAGGCCCCACCCAGTTTTGGCCTTTCTGACAAATTTTTTTACATTTTTAATCCATGTATTAGAGAGTGTTTTCTCGTGACACATTGTGCTTTAAGTTAGTAGCATTCTGGTCCAAAAATTCCTTGTTTATTTTAAAAAAAATATCAAAATATAAAGAAAATTGGAAAAAAATTTGTCATTTAAAAGTTCAAAAATTTCTGTGTGCAAAAAACAGATAAATTTTCAAACAAAATAGTTAAAAACTTGCATCTACCATAGTCCCTTAGGTTGGCTTTCATTTTTTTAATGTTTTTTGTTTTTTTTTACGCATTAGGGGGCTTAAAAATTTAGTAGTTTTTTTCACATTTTCAAAAAAAATTTGCAAAACACATTTTTTGGGACCGCCAGTTCTGATGGGCTTTAGGGGCCGCAATTTAGTTCACCCATAAATGTTCATCAAGAAATGATCCCCCTTTAAAAGTATTTCAACAGGTTTAGGAAGTTTTTTAACCTGTTAAGTGTTTCACAGAAATGAAAGCAAAGTAGAGGTGAAATTTCAAAATTGTACTTTTTTGCAGATTTTTGATTTTTTATTTTTATCCATTATTCACTGGAACACGGTAGATGTGACCAGGTAAATGCAACTTAATATTGATTCCCCCCCTATAAGGTTTTGAGAGTCCTATATGGGGCCCCATTGTGCTATTTGGTCAACACAAAGCCCCAGAATTGGATTAGGCCTATGGTCTGGGGTTCATTTTTTAATTCAAATTTTTTTGGGTGCTTTTAGGGTTTCGGAAACCCCAAGGCGCTAGAATTAATAAAGGACCCCAAAAAGACCCCCAAATTGGAAACCCCACCCCTTAAGGAATATTCCCGGGTTGTGTGAGCATTAGGGCCCCCCAGGTGTTTCAAAATTTTGATTTAGCTTAGGCTATCTTTTTGACAATCTGCAAATTTTTGCTTAAATGTTTCATTTTTACAAGGAATCCGGGAAAAAAAAGTCCCTAAATTTTTTTACACAAAATTTTTTCCAAGTTCAGCAATACCCTTTCCCATGTGGGTTTTAAAAACTGAGTTTGGGCAATGTCAGGGCAAAAAGGGAGGGAGCGTATTTGGTTTTTGGGAAAAGCAGATTTTAGTGGGGCCATGTCTCATTTGCAAAGCCCCCAAGGTGGGCAGAACGGTAAAACCTTCCTGAAGTTGGTTTCCCAACCCCTCATGGATCTACCCGGGGGGTATTTCATGCATTTTGGGCTACGGTATTCTTATTTTTTGGGTTTAGCATTGGGCCAGGGAAAATGGGGGGGGGAAAAAACTTTGTTTTTTGGGCTTAAATTTTTACAGCCCCCCAACTTTTTTTTAAAAAATTTCTTTTATAACTTTACTACGGGGGTGGGTTTCCCTTTAACAATGATTTTAAATTTTTAAAGTAGTTTTTTTATTTTTTATTACTTTTACAAAATTAAAAATGTGTTTATAAAAAAAACTGTGATTTTATGTCGTTTGTCTGAAACCCCAAAATAACTTTTTAATTTTGCTTTTTAAACGGAGGTGTAGGGGTTTGTTTTTTGCGGGATGATTTGGCATTTTTATTAGTCCCATTAGGGGGGTTTAAAATTCATTTGATCATTTTTTTAAGGTTTTTGGGGGTTTTTTTTGAGCAAAAACGCGATCCTATTTTAAGGTTTTTTTTTATTTTCTACAGCCATCCTGTGTGGTATAAAAAACATGCTAGCTTTACTCGGCGGGTTTTATTACAATTCCCGCGATACCCAATTTGTATATTTTTTTTATGTTTTGTTGTTTTTACACAAAAAAACACTTTTATTCAAGCGGGGAAAACAAAATTTTTTGCTTGCCTTTGTTGTGAGGATACTTTTTTTATTTTTCTGGTTTAAGCTGTGTAGGGGCTTTTTTTTTGTGGGAGGATTTGATTTTTTTTTTGGGGATTACTTTTGGGGGGGGGGGTTTTTTTAAATCATTTTTAAAATCCATTTTTTTGGAAGGAAGGGTAGGGAAAATAAGGGCAATTTCCTAGTAGTGTTTTTTTTTTTTTTAAAACAGCGCTCACTTGAAAGTACCCGGGACAATTCGTTTTTTTTCTGGGGCTAAATACGTTTAAATGAGATCCCCAAATTTATAAGTTTTTTTTTTTAAAAAGGCACTTAAACCCATAAAAATAAAGGGGTTTTTATTGTGTAAAAAAAATATTTATGTTTCCCCTATCTTCTGAGAGCCTTAACTTTTTTATTTTTCCGTATAAAGAGCTGTGAAAGGGGCTTTTTTTTTTGCGGGATAAAAACCGACTTTTTTAATTGGCTTCACTTTGGCTTTTAAATTATAGGTTTTTGATTGCTTTTTATTCCCTTGTTATGTGCTGAAGGTGAACAAAAAATTGAAATTTCTGGGGGTTTATTTATTTATTTTTTAGGGTTTTAAATTATGTGACAGATTTATAGGGCAGGTCGTTTACGCACGCAGCGATATAAAAACTTTTTTTTTTTCTTTTTTGGGACGATTGGCTTTTTTTAAAGGGGGAAAAAGGGCAATTTACGGGGTTTATTTTTTTATTTTTTGGGGGCCCCTGTGTTTTACTTTTTTTTTAAACCCTTTTTTTTTAATTTTTTCCATTTTTTTTTTTTCCCTTTTTTTTTTTTTTTTTTTTACTTTTATAATAGTAATAATACACAGTTTATTGTTTAGTACGGGCTTTACGAAAAATGGCCCGGGTCAAAATTTTTTTTGGGGCCCGGCCATGGTGGGAAATGGTGAAATAACGGGGACAGCCCGGAAGGAAATTCTTTACCCTCCAGGCGTTTGTAATGGAAACGCCAACCCCCACCACCCCCCAAACCGGAATGATCTCCGGTGGGGGCCCAAAATCCCGGGGATGGCAGCTGAAATTAAAAGAAACGCACTGAGTTAGTGGACCCCGCGGGACCCCCGGCAAGCAATGGGGGGAAGCCCCCCAACCAAAGGGACCCGCCGCAAAGCGGGATGGGACTTGCTGCGGGGTCTACCAGGCCCGTTTCCATGGCGGGGTTGCCTGCGGTGGGGCCCGGGGGAGGCGAGGTACGGATACGTCGGGGATCTTTGTGGGGGGGAAAGGAAGAAGGTCGGGAAACAGGCGGCAAGGGTTTCGTAGTCAAAAAAAGTGGGCCAAAAAAGGTTTCGGTACAGGGGTTTTTCAGAACGAGTAAAAGAACGCTTTCTCGATGGGTTTTTGGGGCACTAAAGATCCGGCGGGGTTAAATAGGAAGAGGCAGGTTTAAATGGGGGGCAGGCCCGGGCCCAATACCCAAATTTAATGGGGTGCGCTGTCCCTATAAATGAAAACATTGCCGGGTGCGCCCAAAGGGAGGGGGGGCCCCCCCCCCCCTGCCCCCCCCCGGGCCCGGGGGAAACAGGGGACCCCCAGCAGCAGCAGGGGTGTGGGGGGGTTTAAAGTGCGCCTTTGGGAGAGGCGGGGGGACAGGAGCGCCCGCCCCCCCCGGCGTTTCGGGACGCGGCGCAGCTGTGGGGGGGGCCCGGGTGCGCCTGGGACGAGGGTCGCATCCTTTGAATTTTAAGCTGTTTAACCCCGGGAATCGGAAATTTTGTTTAAAGTTCGCACAAAACTCAAAGGGCTTATGCATACGTCGAGGTGCGTGGAAAAAAACCCCAAAACCGACCTGGACGATTTCCAAAAGGGCGTGAAAGGGGGTTAAAAAAATTGTAAATAAAATTTTTTTGATCTTCCCCTTTTTAAATTTTAAAAAATGTTTTTATTAAAGCCTTTTTTTTTTTTATTTTCCAAAAATTGGACGTCAGAAGAGGGGAAATCGGTGGGGGGCCGTTTTATCCGTTGGATCAAGAAAGGGGTCCCCCGAAATGGGTCCTCTCCCTCCCCCAAAAAAAAATCCTTTACCATTCCAAGAAGGGCTGATGTTCCTCTTGCCCCTGAGGGAACCCCCGCCCGTAAAGGGTTTTTTAAATTAAAAAAATAAATTTTATAAAAAATTTTTTTTTTTCCTTTTTTTAGGTTTTGTAGCTTTGATGGAAAATTGCTTGTGTATGCCATCAAAGTTTGCGGGTTGGGGGGTCCGGCCCCACTTTATGGGGTATGTTTAAAAAAATATGGGGTCCCCCCAAACTTTTCCCCGAATTTTTAATGGGATATTCTAGTAATAACCGGAAAAATGTCCCAAATACTTTTTTGTTTTGTAGGGGGGGACAGAAGCATGAAATAGCTGATGTTTTTGTTAAAAAACCCTGAAGGTTTTACTCCCAAGCGTGCTGAGTTTTCAGGGTTTCCCCCTATGCCCCCGGCCTGAAAAGTACTCAAAGATTTAGAACATTTTTTTTTAGTTTTTGCCTCCTTGCGTTTCAACAGTCGTAAGTTTTTTTTTTTGGTTTTTTTTTTTGGTTTTTTTTTCAATGACGCCGTTGCCTGAGGCCTTGTTTTATTCGAGAAAGATTTTTTACTTTATGAGGGAATAGTTTAAGTTACACTTATAAAAATTGCGAAATTTTTTTTTTTTTTTTTTAAATTCAATTTTTTTTTTTTTTTTTTCACCATTCACTTTTCACAAATTTAAAAACTTGTTATTCCCTCCCACAGGTTTTTTTTGGTTGTGGGGCGGACGTAAAGTATTTTAGGTTTTTTTGTGTCAGTAATTTTTATGCACAATTCGTTTTATTAAATTTTTTTATCATGGAGGAAAAATTGTGTTGTTTTTTTTTTTTTTTTTTTTCCCCACTGAGTTTAAAAATGTATTGCCTGTTTTAAATGCTTATACATTACAATCTGTGTCAGTCGGAACAGGGACGATCAGGGGGACACAGTCTGCCCTGATTTACTGGCTTGTTGCCCCAGACGCCCCTTTAGCTTTCTCTAGGTCCCAAAGGGTGACCCGTGAGGTTCCCCGGGCTCTGTCAGGTCACCGGTTCCTGAAACCCCCCGAAAAGAGGAAGGGAAAAACCTTTGATTGCGCTGCGGTGACGAAACCTGGGGGGGGGGGGGCAATCAAAAAAAAGGGTTTAAAGCATGGGGGAGCGGAGCTCCCGGGATTGAGGACCTGGGGCTGGGTCCCGGGGTGTTTTTGTAAAGGCCCCGTTTCAGCCTGCTGCGGGCCGGGGCCCCAAACTCCGATTAAACTGCAGCCCCAAAGTCAAAAGAAAGGTGGGGGAGTCGTTAAAAGGGGGTTTTTAAAAATCCCTTTAAAATTGGGGGGTTTCAGCGGACTGGGGGGGGGAGTCCCGATGTGTTTGTGGTCTCCCCCCAACCCTTAAGCTAAATTGACAGCTCTTGATCCCGGTTAGCCATAGGGACCGAGTGTCCCTTAAACCCGAGGGCCTAGGGGAGAAGAAACAGAAATTTCCTTTTCTCCCCCACTGCAGCTTTACCCCCGTAAACGGCACAACTTCAATGGATCTTTGCCCTGGGGAAACCAACAAACTTAAGTGGTTTTTAAATCCTTTTTCGACCGCCCCCCATCTTTTAGCATTGGGTATTTAGGTGTTCATTTGCAGCGACGTCTTTTGGGCGTTGCTGCAGACCAAACGGAGTTTGCGGCTCCTGTAAACCCCACCCGCGCTGGTAATGGGGGGTAATTTAAAAGCCAGACCAAAGCATCTCCTGCGGGGCTCCCCGGGGCTTTAACCTTTTG
>JAODAL010033364.1:0-45661 GCA_025379985.1 Phyllomedusa bahiana
GGAAAAAAGGACCCAATCCAAACAAGAACAGTACAACTAATAGACTAACTGCTGCATAGTTAATTTACCAGTTCTACAATAAAATTAATATTGCAGAAGAATCACCATATTTGCCACTGACATCAGAAACCAAACAGCAGAGATACAACACTGATTTCACTAAAACTGCAATGCAAAGTCAGTAACACAGACAAAAAAATAACTAAAAAGTACATGTTTTACACTTGGGAGTAGTTTATAAGCATAACCGATAGCTATCATTAATGAGCCATACACAGGCTTGGAATCATTAATTTCTTCCTCTTGTGTATGTAACTGGGTTAATAAAGCGTTGAAGCTTTAGCGGAGTCTCACTTTCCACATAAAGACTTGAAGAATTTTCACCTATTCGTCTACAGAGAATTGCTTAGGCTTTCTGTGCTTTTTTTATTCCGCAAGACCATCGATATTAGGGCATACACAACATTTCTAATGAATTTGTAAAGAAAACTTGTGTAACTTATCTCGTCCTGATTTTGAATCATGTAAAGATATGTTCTTAGACATATTAAAAACTAAAGTCAGAATTCTACTGATTTCATTCTACCAGGGAGTACTCCATTGTGGCCCAGACACAATGGTGCTCATCTACTAATGTGGTTGCACCAAAAAGTGGCACATTTTGGAGCATTTTTGACACAGGCACTATATTATATGCTTTATAAAATTGCACCAGATTTGTGTCAAAATTTGGTACAGAATTTTGCTGATAGTTGGTCTAAAATTGTTAGACAAGTCTAAAGATGCACCAGATTTATTAATTTTACATTTTTGGACATCAGTAATAAATGTACCCCAATTTTACGCCACTTTTTAATTCAAAGTAAATAGCAAAATATGATTACACAAAGTGAGACAGCTTTACTATTGCAGTAGTAGTGAAAATGATGTAATGTGATAAAATTTGCCAAAGAGAGGTGTGACCAAGTGGAAAGTGGATGTGACTTCTTAAAAAATTGATTATGTGCTCTAAAATTTGTTGTAAAATAAGTCAACTATATTTGTCCAAAAAAGCTAGACGAGTCTAATGATGAACCAAGTGCACAATGTCCCCAGAACAACACACAGGGGCTGTGCCACAACTCACTATTTAATGGTATCACACACCTTCATACTGTGTACTGACAGGTGCAGAATAATGATAGTATTTTCCTCAGTCTATATATGCCACCACACAGACATAGACAGGTAAATGGGCTGGTACACAGATGTTACTGGTTGTGGGGGAAGTGGTATGACAGGACTTTATTATTTCATTCATTAGATAGTATCAGCTGTATTAGTGACCTTCATAAGTGCTCTGATTTTAATGGTATGGTCACACGTCAACTTTGCATGGCGTCTTTCAGGGCGTAATTGTGCTGCAATATGCCTGAAGTATGGCCCTTAAGTATGGTAATTCATAGCTCTTATTGAGAGCTATGATTACCTGCCGTTTTCCCTTACAGTGCATGTCGGGAAAAAGAAGTGACACAGTATGCGCCAGGGAAAACGAGAGTAAATGGGGGCCAGCACAAAACACTTTAGAAGTACAAGCTGGTCAGCACGTACTTCTAAAGCACCCAGCGTATGGCACCACACACAGTAAGCAACGCTATGCGCCAGGAGAATGCTGTGTGAACTTACCCTAATAGTTGATATACTAATACTAGCCATAGTGGATAGTAACCATATAGTAATGTAGTATACTGGTGCAGTGTCTATATTATAGTACTAACCATAGGCCATACACAGTATTTTAAAAAGGGAAAGAAACTGACCACTTGCTTTCCAGCAAGAGGACCCTGCCAAAAAATTTCTAATATCTCAGTTTAATGGACCTTCATGAGTGTGTGAATTTTAGAGTTCTGAGCAGGGTTATACTTTGTAATGTGAAATTATTGCATTATGTAAAAAAAAAACTTAAAATTATCACAGTAACAGGGTAATTATATACATACAGTAACCTTTAATTGAAATCTGATCGCTCATCCTCACATTGATTCAAGTCCTGTTTAGCCTGATCAATAAAAAGTTTTGGTGTAATGGTATGCCAATGGTATGCCAATGCCCAACAAGCATAATTCCAATCCTAGTAAAATAAGGAGAGCTGGAATGTAACACCAGAGACATTTAGAAAATTACCTGATATACTGACATCTCTACATTCATTTTTGATCAGTATAGGAAGAGAAACCCTGTAATAAAATCTCATACTGGAGAGATTGTTACAAACCTTAGAACTATTTGTTGTGTTTCATATGTCCCATATGATTCAGTTATTGCACTTCAAAGTAAGATCTAGCTGAACAGCTCTGCAGCAGACCTATTAAGATCCATCAGGTATCAAAGCCTTATTAATTACAGAACAGTGTATAAATCTGGCACAGGAGATAAGATTTGACATCAGACAGGCTGCCCAGGAATTATTTCAAAACAGGTTGGCAAAGATGATGAATACAGAAGCTTTGCTAAATAAGCTAATAGGATTTTTATTTTAACTGATATTTTATATATATCACAACCCATTAACTTATCTCTCAATGATACAGAAATTATTCTTTTAATGCCAGATTAGCATTAATTTAGCTGATAGTCCAGTAATGGGCTCTTTTTCCTCTGTATAGTGCCAGTTTCCCTTTTTTGCATTGTTTCTGCAGAAAAATTTGTCTTCCCTCTGTAGTATGCTACAATGTATAAGGGAATTCAGTGATGACACAGGGATATGGATTTGTTTGCCCAGTGACATGTCGGTATATGGAGGAGCAGAGTCTTGGGCCATAGGTCTACATAAGTATGATTAGATAGACATATAGACAATTATTCTCCATCTATTCATACAATTTGGAGCTTAATAGAAATTACAGTGTCTAGAATTAGGCCACAAACTAGTTGCCATATAGATACAGTGAAGGAAATATTTATTTTATCCCTTGCTGATTTTGTAAGTTTGCCCACTTACAAAGGCAAGAACAGTCTATATTTTTAAGGGTAGGTTAATTTTAACATTGAGAGATAGAATATCCGAAATAAGATCCAGAAAATCACATTGTATAAATTACATAAATTTATTTGCATTTTGCTGAGAGAAATAAGTATTTGATCCCCTACCAACCATTAAGAGTTCTGGCTCCTACAGTTCAGTTACAAGCTCCTAATCAACTCGTTACCTACATTAAAGACACCTTAAATAGACACCTTAATAAAGGAATCCTGTCCACAGACTCCATTAATCAGTCAGACTCTAACCTCTACAACATGGACTTCTAAGGATGTCAGGGACAAGATCATAGACCTGCACAAAACTGGATTGGGCTACAAAACCATAAGTAACATGCTGGGTGAGAAGGAGACAACTGTTGGTGCAATAGTAAGAAAATGGAAGAAATACAAAATGACTGTCAATCGACATCGATATGGGGCATCATGGAAAATCTCACCTCGTTTGGTATCCTTGATCAGGAAGGTGAGAGATCAGCCTAAAACTATACAGGGGGAATTTGTTAATGATCTCAAGGCAGCTGAGACCACAATCACCAAGAAAAATATTGGTAGCACATTACGTTGTAATGATTTAAAATCCCCCTACTCAAGAAGGCACATGTGCAGACCTGTCTGAAGTTTGCCAGTGAACATCTGGATAATTCTGTGACTGATTGGTAGAAGTTGCTGTGGTCAGATGAGACAAAAATTTAGCTCTTTGGCATTAACTTAAATCACTGTGTTTGAAGGAAGAGAAATGCTGCCTATGACCCAAAGAACACCGTCCCCACTGACAAGCGTGGAAACATTATATTTTTAGGGTGTATCTCTGCTAAGGACACAGGATACTTCACTGCATCAATGGGAGAATGGATGGAGCCATGCATTGTAAAATCCTGAGTGACAACCTCCTTCCCTCCACCAGGACATTAAAAATGGGTTGTGGCTGGGTCTTTCAGCAAGACAGTGACCCAAAACATACAGCCAAGGCAACAAAGGAGTGGCTCCAAAAGAAGCACATTAAGGTCATGGAGTGGCCTAGCCAGTCTCCAGACTTTAATCACATAGAAAACTTATGGAGGGAGTTGAAGATCCGAGTTGCCAAGCGACAGCCTCAAAATCTTAATGATTTAGAGCTGATCTGAAAAGAGGAATGGACCAAAATTCCTTCTGACATGTACACAAACCTCATCATCAACTATAAAAAAGGTCTGACTGTTGCGCTTGCCAACAAGGGTTTTGCCACCAAGTATTAGGTCTTGTCTGCTAGAGGGATGAAATACTTATTTCTCACTACAAAATGCAAATAAATTTATATAATTTATACAGTGTGATTGTTTTGGATTTTATTTTGGATATTCTATCTCTCAATGGTAAAATTAACCTACCCATAAAATTATAGACTGTTCATGTCTTTGTCAGCGGGCAAACGTACAAAATCAGCAAGGAATTAAATAATTATTTCCTTCACTGTATAGTACATATGCTTTACAAATGATTAAAGACAGGCACATGAGCTACAGTTTGGCCAATGCATATTATTTAATCTGTTCAGGAACATATAGTACAGTGCAAAGTGAAAGAACAAAAGAGAAATCAATATTAAATCAATATTTTTTGTGATCAATTGTTACCTTTAAAATTGCCTCAGTCCTCTTGGTACTTATATACAATTTTTGAAGGAACTCAGCTGGGAGGTTGTTCCAAACATCTCGGAGAAGTAACTGTAGATCTCCTGTGGATACAGCTGCTTATATATTTCTGTTTTTTCCTGTAATCCCAGACAGAATCCTGTTTTGGTAAAGGATGGGCATCCCAAATTATAATTTGATTTTAATTTCTCTTTTGTTAATTTTGCTTTCTGTTAAATAAAAAAAAAAATAAATAAAACTATATACACTTCTATTTTTAAAAGCATTTTTTAATTTACAGGATTTTTCCACACGTCTAAAACTTTTACAAATTGCTGTATATAGCATTCTCCAAAGGAAGTGGATGAAAGGTAAAACAAACATACAAACACACTTCTCTTAAAGGAGTTTTGCCAGGAATTGAGTTCCTTACCTCCTTATCAGCTCAGGGGAGAATATAAACAAATCATGCTGAGTCATGAACACTGCCGGGGTGAGAGGGAGGGGGTGAGCAGAAAGTGAGGAAGAAGGGAGCGTCTCAAAAGTTTACTCAAATAATAACATTACAAAAGTTGATTATACAGCAGACAGACTCATACACTGCACTTTTTTCACAGCCCCTTGAAAGCTCACTCATGTTCTCTGTCATCATATAAGAAGTGCAAACACACAAGCGGGGCCAGATCAGCTCCTGTCAGCTCCTCTGGTCGTGTCTAATGTAAAGTTTCAGGTAACTAAGGGGGACTGAGCAATGCTGTAGCTCTCATAGGCTTCATTTTTTGTAATCACATATATTTAGAAAAGTGATAAAATACCCATTTTGGAGGATCCCACGTCAACATTACATTGTAGCAAAACCCCTTTAATCTTATATCTACTACAGTGAGATAATCAAAAGGTTGTGGGTGTTGGATATTGGGGACAAGGCTGCACCGCTCATGATACAAGTTGACCCTCAGGTGGCAGTCTGCTAGAACTGCAGTGGTCGGCAAATAATCCTCCGGCCCTGCAAATCTCTGCATTCACTGATGTCTTTAAAGGAGTTGTCTCGCTACAGCATTTGGCCGGGATGTGTTTCTCCCCCCTGCAGGGAGTAACTTCACTCTCTGCAGCTGTTCGAGACTAAGGCTATGTGCTGGGTGATTTTATTCTCTTTCTCTCTCACATAGTGATTAATCCTGCATATATTCTGCAGATTACATCTCTGGCCTTTTTGGCAAAAATGCCCACTGGACCACCGCAAAACATTTGGCAACAAACCCCCCCCAGGGAAACCAGTCTAAGTAGGTCCCCCCGGGGGTTTCCCCCGAGCCCGCCACAAACGGGGTGGGCTTTCGGGCAAGGGGTCCTACCCGGGGCCTATCCCCGATGCTTGGGGTTGGATGGCAGCCGGGGGAGCGAGGTACAGAATCGTGAGAAAGAGAACCGTATTCGGGGGCTGGCAGGGAAAGGGCAGGGGGGCAGCAGAGATTTCCCAAATCAGAACTAGCAAAAAAGGTCGGGGGACAAAAGGCAAGGGAAAAACACACTTTAAAAATGCATTTTTTTTAAGGGACCCCAGACAACATAGATCCAGTTTAAAAAAGTACCCTGGACCCAAACCCAAAATATAGGGGCAGCGTCCGGGGAATTAAACCAAATTTCCGGCGCGGGTTTGGGCCCCTTAAAAAGTACAAGAACGAGAGACCCTGCGCCCGCTCCCTAGGGAAAAGGGGGGGGACGGGGGCAGGAGTGCGGGGTGGTAAGTACTAAAGCCCAGGGCGGGCCGCAGCTCGTCCGCGGCCCCCGGGGGCTATCCGTCCCCCGGGAGGAAAAAAAACTATTTTTGGGATTACGCCCGCCATAACGACCCAAAAATTCAAAATGTAAACACACTTTTTACTTAAAGATGAAAAAGCCCAAAAAAAAAACAAAAAAATGCCAAAATTTCAATTTTTTTTTTCAAATTTTTTTTTCCAAAAAAATAAAGAAAGCGATCAAAAAGTCTTTTTGTACAACAAATGTGCCCAATTTGAACTAAAAGATCCCCGCAAAAAAAAAAAAAAAAAAAATAAATAAATTTTGGTTTAACAATTAAAAAAAATGTTTTAAAGTCTTAAGTAAGGGGAACAAAAAAACACATTTTTTTATTTAAATAGTTGTGTTTGTTGTGCAAAGGTGAAAAAAAAAATAAAAACAACTTATATTATGGTTTATGCTCTAAATTTTACTGGGCCCCTGGAAATTTCATTAAATTTCAGTAATTTTTTACCTATTGTAAATGTTGTAAATTTTAAAAAAAAAAAAAGGACGGGGATAAACACTGTTTTTTTTCCCCTCCCTTTTTTGAAAGAATGAATAAAAGTTTAAAACAATAAAATTATAAAGAGTTTAAATTGGTGCCATTAAAAAATAAACTTGCCCCCTTTAAAAAACCCCCACTTTTGGGTACATCATATGAAAAAGTTTGGGGCACCCCCATTAAAACTTAAAACTTTTTGTTCTAAAAATTTTTTGGGGGTTTTTAACACCTTTTAATTTGATATTTTCTAATAAATGGAGTAGGCCACAGATGGGACAAAACACAGTGTGTAAATTTCGGCAGCAGCCACATCACAGCATGAGGTCAGGGCATGGCACAATACAGAGTGGTAGGGCACGGGGAATTTAGCCACAGCAGCAGCATGAGGTCCCAAAATGGACAATGAAAAGTTGTTGCTCACGGCAAGCAAAACAGCAGCAGCAAAGGGTCAGGGCAGTGGCACCCAAAAACACAGTGGGTAGGCACGGCGCACCCCCCGCAGCAGCATGAGGGCAGAAGGGCCAAAGACACAGTGTGTAGGTCACGGGAAAGGAGGGCCCCAGCAGCAGAAAGAGGTCATCAGTGGGACAATGACATTCTGGAGGTTGGGAAAAACAGGGGTAGGCTTCAGAGTGGGATAAAGACACAAATGTGTAGATCACGGCGCATCCACAGCAGAGCATGAGGTCAGACGTGGGGACAATGACACAGTGTGTAGGGCACGGCAGCAGCCCCCAAACAGCAGCATAGGTTTAACAGTGGCCCCCAATGACAAATGTGTAGGTCACGGGATCCCGCCAAAAGCACAGCATGGGGGTCAAACAGTGGCCAAAAAATGAAGTGTGTAGGTCACGGGAGCGCCACAGCAGCAAAATTTAGGCACCCAAATGGCAAAAGACAGAGTGGTTTTTGGGCCGGCAAACAGCCACGCACACAGAGGTCAGACGTGGCACAATGAACAGTATGTAGGTCCCCGGCAGCAGCCCAGCAGCACAAGAGGTTTAGACAGTGGCACAATGACACAGTGTTTAGGGCACGGCAGCAGCTAAAAGAAAAACAGCATGAGTTCAGACAGTGCACAATGACATTCTGGGGTGGGCCAAAAAAAGGGAAAAGGCCCCAAAAGTGGCACAAACAGAGTGTGGGGGTCAAAAAAACAGCAGCCACACACAGCATGAGGTCAGACTTTGGTGCAAAATGGGCACAGGTGGGAGGTCACGGCAGCAGCAGCATGAGGTCAGCGTGGGGACAATGACATTCTGAGGGGCAAAAAAAAGGAAATAGGCCCCAGGTTGGGGCAATGACACAGGGCGAGGTCCGGGAGCAGCCCAGCAGCAAACATGAGGTCAGACAAATGGGGACAATGACACAAGGGGTAGGGCACGGGAAAGCCAAAAAGAGCGGGATGAGGGGCAGCCCCGTGGCACAATGACAGTGTGTAGGGCACGGCAAACAGACACAGCAAACATGAGGGCAGACAGTGACACAATGACACAGTGTGTAGGGCATGGCCAAAACCACAGGGAGCAGCATGGGTCAGACAGTGGCACAATGACCCTTGAGGGTGGGAAATCAGGGAATAGGGCCCCAAGTGGGGCAATGACACGTGTGTGGTCCCCGGAGCAAACCACACAAACGCTTGAGGTCAGAAAGTGGCACAAAAGACATTTGGAGGTGGCAAAAAACAGGAAAGGGCCCCAGAGGGCACAATGACACAGTGTGTTGGTCCCGGCCGCCCAGCAGCAGCATGGGGTCAGACAGTGGCACAATGACATTCGGAGGTGGAAAAAAACGGAAGGGGCCCAGGGGGCACAATACAAGTGTGAGGTCACTGCCACACCACAGCAGCGCATGAGGTCAACAGTGGCAAAATGACACGGTGCGGGGAGGGCAGCGCAGCATGAGGTCAGACAGGGGCAAATGACTTTATGGAGAGGGGCAAAAACGGAGTGACACAGAGGGGGCAATGACACGTGTGTAGGTCCGGCAGCACCACAGCAGCAGCTGAGGTCAACGGGGGAAAAGAACGTGTGCAGGTCACGGCAGCAGAAAATGAGGTCAGACATGGAACAAGACATTCTGGAGGTGGCAAAAACAGGGTAGGCCACAGAGGGGGGACAATGACCAGTGTGTGGTCACGCAGCGCCCCCGCCGCGAGTCAACAGGGCAAAATGAAGAGTGTAAGGTCACAGCTCAGCCACAGCAGCCTGAGGTCAGACAGGGGGCACATGCAGAGTTGTGACACGGCAGCAGCCCAGCGCGCTGAGGTCAGACAGTGGCAGAATGACATTCCGGTGGGGGGAAAAACAGGAGTAGGCCCACAGAGTGGGACAATGACACAGTGTGGAGGTACGGTAGCACCCCACAGCACAGCATAAGGTCGGGACAGTGGCAAAATGAATTCTGGAGGTGGAAAAGTGGGAGTGGGCCACGAGTGGGACAAACACAGTGTGTAGGTCCGGCGCACCAGCAGAAGAGGGAAAAGACGGGGGCACAATGACATTTGGAGGTGGAAAAAACGGGGAATAGGCCACAGAGTGGCACAATACAGAGGTGTAGGTCAGGCAGCAGCCCAGCAGCGCATGAGGTCAAAAAGGGGGCAAAAATCACTTTCTGGAGGGGGAAAAAAACGGGGAGTGGGGCCACAGAGGGGCACAATAAAGGATGGAGGGACGGGGGCGGAGAAACGCATGAGGTTAGGAGTGACAAGACACAGTGTGGAGGACGGCAGCAGCCACGCACAGCATGAGGTCAGACAGGGGCAAAAGAGGGGTTTGGGGTGGGGGGCAATACAGTCCCTGGTTTAAAGAGGTTGGTGGCGATGGGAAACTCCCACAGATGTGTGCATCGGCGGGGGGGCGGCATCGAATATTGGGCTGGGCGGGTTTTTGAACCCAGACTCATTTTCACATTTGGGTGGGCGTCATGGCTGATGTAGTTGAGCCTTAGGCATTGGTGTGTGGAAATCCTGGCCGCCACCCCCTGTTCATCTTGCAAAGGTCATCTTCCACTTTTTCCCGGGTCGGGGGTTCCCCTTTGGGGGAAACAGGGCCCCCGGGGGGGGGGGGGGGGGGCCCGCATAAACACCCCCTCTGATGCCACACTACGGGCCCGGGGCAGGAAGCTTCTCCCTCAAACTCGGAAGTTGCGGCCCACACACCCCTTTGGCTGCCGTAGCCCAAAACGGATCTTCTAACGGGGGTGGCAGAGTGCTTTCCAAGTGGCCACCCCTGTTGGTTAAAGGGCTGCTCCAGGTCTGCTGCTGCTGTGGCGATGCCTCCAAACAGGGGGTGAAGGAAGCTGCCATCGTGACTCCAGACTTGGTTGTGCTGATGGAGCTGGTACTGCTCCGACTCCCCCCTTTCCCCCGGCGCCCGGCTAGTACTTGAGGCTGAAAACCCCCCCGGTCGCCCCTGTAGAGGGGGACGATGCCGACTAGGCACAGCCAACTGATTGGGGGGGTTTTCCCTTAGATTTGATTTGTCCCCCTCTAAAATAGCGGGGAAAAAGGCTCCCAAATTTTGGATAGCGGGGTCCAATAGGGGGGGAGAGCCCGAAGTCACCCTCTGCCGGAGGACTATTTGGCTGTCACAAGCCGGCAAAAACAGCTTTCTGCGGGCCCCCTGCACAAGTACTTTGAGGGGCTCCTTGCCTCCCTCTCCCTGTATACTGCCACGGTGCTTTCGGGAAAACTCCTGCCTTCCTACTCATCTCCCCCTCCGCGTTGCTCCTCCTTCTTTTTCCCCAGTAAAAACCCTCTTTCCCCACAATGTTCTGCTCCAAAGTCCTCCTCCCCCTCCCCTCCCCAATTTTAGTCCCCACGGGGCTCGTGGCGCAGATTAGCCCACGTCTCCAGTCCCCCCGCCCAGACGTTTTTCAGCATCTGTTCCGGGCTGAAGCACGGGAAAAGTTATTCTTTCCCCTAGCCCGGCGATGACAAATAACGTGGCCCCCCGAAGGGCCCCAACAAACGGCAGGGCCCGCGAGCTGCCACGGGTGAGCAAAGTTTTCACAGGGGGGTATCCCCTTTCCCCCTGGTTTATCAAAAAATGTTAATGGCCTTTTTTCTTTCTTCAGTCGGCCAACATGTGCAGGCTGGAATTCCAAAGGTTGGAAACACGCTTCGAGTTGGGTTTGGGGGGGCCCCTTCTGCCGCTGAACTAGGAGGGTGTTCCTGGCTTTTTAGGAATGGATGAAGTGCTTTTACAGTTTCCTGGCCTTTTTAGAATTTCTGAAGATCGGTGAAACTTCAGGGAAACCCTTTTTACAACCAGATTTTAAACATGCGCCATGAGGGGCAGGATTCCCAACCTCGTTGCACGCGGCACCATGTTCTCCTTGCCTCACCTGGTTCCCATTTGAGTTGGGACGGAGAAAGCCAACATCGATTTCTTGCTGCATGGCGGAGCAAAATTCCCCCCTGTGTGACTTCTTCGCCGAGGGAAGCCAGGTGTAGAACGGGCACCACTGTGCCCTAAAAAATGTGGTATGATGGGCCGTCTTGTGGAGGGTTTAGTGGGGTGGTGGGGAGGAGGAGGGGGCAGACATTGGTGCGGAGCCCCAGTTTGACAAAATGGGGGAGAAAGCGCCCTCTCCTGTCCAAGTTGTTGGTGTGCCTGGGCCGGAAGCACATTCACCCGTGGGCCGTAAAGGGAAAGTATGGCCCTGACCGTAGTTCAGCCCAGACGTGCATGCCCTGCACCCGGAACAAACCCTTTGCTCAAGACTGGCCCCCCCTTTGTTTTAATATTTATGAAGTGGGTCTGCCCTTTTTGGAAAAAAAATTAGGCTTGGAACCCTCCACCGGTTCGGACAAGCCATTTGTTTCTAACGATGCAGAGTCCACTTTTTGGGAAAGGGGGGGACTTCACAAAAACCAAAAAAGAGGAACTAACAGCCTTTAAAACTAATTTTTTAAAAATTTTGTATAAGATACACACAGGGGGATACAAAAAAATAATGATAATAATGATAAACACACTCCTTATGAAAGGCACACGAAGGGGACAAGGACTACCAAACTCCGCTATAGAGCCCCAAGAAGGGCACTACTTCACCCTCACCTAAACACAAACAGGAGTAAAATCGCCCCCAATACGGGCAGTCCTGGCAGGAGCCTGACCCTGCAAACACGTAACCCTAGGGAAAACCAATAGATCCTATCCCAACAAGTTTCGATCCTCCTACATAAATTGCATCAGGAGCGATGAATGAGGAGCAGGGACCGACAGTACAAAAACCAGGAATGCAATATAAAGTGGCAACTGATCACAAAAGTTACCTCACTATAAACCGCCACAAAAGAAAATACTGCACGCAAGCTCGCAATTGAGTTACAAAGAGAATGCGAGTTAGGCAGCCCAGAAATAGGGTTCAGAGCATCACAAAAATAAATGAATGAATCAGAGCCTTAGATAGAACCAAAAACACTCAAACGAAATGTGCATAAAATCGTGAAACATCAGCATGATTCACTCACCGCTAATAGCCTCATAAAGAGTCCTGCAAAACATGATAATGCAGGAACAAATAGTGTCCCGCACCTTTAGGGGTGTCCCAGCAGTGGCCAGGTAAATGGAGACCGCCGATGGGATCGTGCCTGGAACTGCACATAAGAAGCGCGCCTATCGTGCCTAAGTGACGTCATAAACAAGCGCGTCATGAGAACGCGCGGTTCCCAGGGCAAGATGCGTCCCTGTAACGGCGGCGCGATGCGCAGAGAAGGACCGCCGGCTGAGAATCGCTGTAATGCGGACCCCTGCCTAGTCTCATAGAGGCGCATTGTATATGTAACACAGCATCGACAAATGAGGAATACAGAAAGGTATTTTAGCAGGCACATGACTGTCGAGATTTATCGATATAGGTAAATCAACCAGAAAACTCAGAATGTAATATAGACATAGTGCAAAGCTAAACAATTACAGCTTGACAAATGAAACAGAAAAACAAATAAATGGTTACAGAACAAAATGAATGAACATGCACGATAAGCGAGTACGACTTAGCGAATTTACAAAAGAATAACAAAAATAGGAATAATAAAAATAAAAATATAAATACAACAAGGACTATGGTTAGAAAAGCTATAATTACAAAATAGCAGCTGAAGTTCAAGATGGTCATTGATCCCTTAGGGCGCAGTTTGCAACGTATAAATCCAAAAAGATTCTCTTTGGAGTAAAAGTTGGTCCAAGTTGCCAAGTCTTAGTAGATGTTGAAATAACCGGTCAAAATACCGGACCATCGGTAACATTTTAGATCGCCATCGGTTCTGCAGGACACGGCGCGCTTCAGGGTGTCCCTAGCATGGCGAATGTCACCCGCAAGGTGTTTCGCCTCTCATCATGACGGCGGAACTGACTTGCATCTTGCCTATATAAGAAGACCCACAATTGGCACTTGATCTGATAGATGACATGTGTTCGTATTGCAAATCAACAAAATGATTGCAAAGAAACTTCTCTTATTTCTTTAATTCAGCAAAAGTGGCAGTTTGGAGCCATGAAAGAGCAGAAGAGCATATCCCCAGCGAAAAAACCCCTTGTCGGTCCCTCTGCAACCAGGTCCTCATCTTGGGAGACAAATAGTGGCTTTGTACCTAACAGGTCCCGAAGATTTTTTTCCCCTACCTGTATGGTCACAGAGGATATTGCACCCACATGATCTTTCAAGTCGGGATCCCAGTACGCGAGAATATGCCAAAAGGCCGATTCATGATTTGCGGACCATCTGTAGCCGCATCATCGAAGGTCGCCAATTAACACGTATGATCGAATCTTGACTACCCCATCAAAGTTTCTTTTTATTTAGCAATTCAGACCGTATTCGAATGAAATCGCATGGTGGTAGGCCTGTCTAAGATAAATCCGGGAGCCTTTATCTGAAAACTCTGTCTCATTTATAGCTGCTAATCTCTTAAAATCACACAATCGGGACAAATTGCGTCTCAAGTGCAAATATGCCCCCGAGGTATACTTTATTAAGAGGGATGGGGTGATGGCTTCCCCCACCCGTAGAAGAGAATTGTTAGCGAGTAGGTTTTGGGCGGTATACGAGGTGCCCAGGATCGCCTGTCACTTTTCTGAATATTCCTCCATTCTAGGAAGGATAATACAATCATTATTCGAACTCAAAAGTAAATCTAGATGAATTTATGTCATTAAGATGTTGTAACCATAGAGCAAATTCATCTCCTGTACCTTCCCATATAAAGAGGATATCTCCGAATGTATCTGAGCCACAACCAACTTCACAGAGAACGGTGGGGGTTGATCCCCAATGACGGTGGTGAGGCATCGCCACCCAGCCAAGATAACAAGTGGCAAAAGCAGGGGCACAATCCTGCCCATATTCGGTGCCCTGTTGCTTGGGAAGACCCCCCCGTCAAGAACAGAAAATAGTTATTAGTTAAAGAAACCTCAAGTAGTTCGACTACAAAGGCATATTATTCTGCATTTTGTCCCCCTGGTGGAAAGGAAAGCCCCCACAGCATCAAGCCCCAACTCATGGTAATAGACGTATATAAAGAGCTCCACAAGCAATACGTTGCAAGAGCGGCATCATATACGATGGAGAGACCGTCAACACGTCGAAGAAGATCTGTAGTGTCCTTGATATAGGAAGGCAAAGTTTCCACAAAAGGAGCAAGGATGTGGTCCACATAGGTACTGCAGTTCTGGCATAGCGCATCATTACCGGGAAATACGGGGGGGGCCTTAAGGGGACTTGTCCTTGTGCATTTTGGGGGAAAGGCATAAAAAGTATCCACCCTAGGAATCGGATAGAGGAATTCAAATTTCAACTTCATAAATCATTTTCTTTACCCTTTTGAAGAAGGGTTTTCCCAAATTCAGGGGAAAAAATTGGGTAATCAAAGGTTAATTATATGCAGCACCAACAATTTGGGACAGGATGCTTTTCAGCTTCTGCCCCTTTGGGATTTTTGGGCATACTGTTTTCTTTAAATCGCCTCGCGACATGCGGGCCCCATGGTAGCGAGGAGCAGGGGATCTGGACCGGGAGAAAAGTCAAAGAGAAACGCCCCTTCGCAGAGATGGGGGCCTTGACGGGCTGCAAGGGCATGCGTCCATGGCGTGCTACGCTTTGTTCTGCGGCGGCGGAGGGACCCCCCACATCTGACCACATTTCCCCGGGCCCCCCGGGTGTGTCTGCGGGGTTTGACGCGGGCCCCTGGTGCCAACGTTAGCTCCCGGCCACGCTTCATTTTCTGCTTAAGATTTTACTTACCCCTATTCGGCTGCCCGGGTCTTAGCAAAGAATGCTACCCCGCCGGTATTGGTTTTTACCCCCCCAATGCTCCGCATGAGTGAAAAACCCGCCGCTGCCTCGCTGACCCCTGTGCCGACTTCTTGGACCTGCAAAGGGGTTTTTTTTACCCCGGGCCGCTTGGGTCCTTACCGCAATGTGCACCTGTGCTCACGGCCCCAACGACCCACGCGGCTTGCCGCTCCCTGACGGAAGTTTGACCCCCCTTTTCCCTGACGATGAAAAACCCTTGCCTCACCCGGCCCCCAAAGCGTCGCTACACATCATCATTTGTGTTTATCGCCCTTCTGTCCTCATCCCCGGGTCTTGGTTGCGGGGCTGACCCCTCACAACAGACCTTTCCCATCCACTTAAACATCTATACTTTGCGCCTACGCAAGAAGCAGGGGATAGGGCCCCCCATTCTCCGCTCCCAAAGTAGCGCTGATGCCCCCTCAAATTTTTCATCCTCCTTAAAATAGGGCGCTGCCCCACCCCACATATAGATCCTGGTGAGGGCCCGGATGGGACAAGGGGGGTTTTTTGGGACAGGGAGGCCGCTGACCCCTCCCGGCCACCCAAACAAAGGGTTGTGTCTGACTTTTCCCCCTCTCTTGGCGGGGGTTGTCAATGTCATCTGGGAGGAAGGGATGACCTAGTCAAAAAATCAAGAACCATGGGGGTTTCTGAACAAAAAACGGCCCCCTTAGATGACAGCGGGAATTTTGGCCTCACCGAGTGACCCCCGTATGCCCTTTTGTGTGTACCTGGCCTGCCCAGGGAAAATTTTTTGCTTCGCCACCCCAGGGGAATAGCCTGCACCTCCTTTGACATATGTTTGTTCTAAAATGTACAAAACTGTTTGATGAAGATATTGATTGAAAAACACCCTGTATTTTGGGCCCAATAACCCCCTAAAAGCTTTGGGAAAAACCTTGATAAAAGGCCCGCAAAGGGCAAAAAAGACTTGTATGGGTTAAAAAAACCTGGTTTTTTAAATGAAAATAAAAACACAAAAAAGGCTTTAAATTTAAACCTTCGGGTATGAATTATGCACAGAATTTCTTTTGTGGCGGTGAAAAAAAAAGTTTTTTTTTAGGTTTTTACAAAGCAGAACAACCTTAATTAACCCCGGATGTAAATTGCCCAAAATTGGCAACCACAAAATAAACTTTGTAGGTTACAATTGTGGTTTTTTTACGCTACACAACAAGAGAAAAAATTTTAATGAACCTTCGTTGTGAATTTGGTGAGGAAAAATTTGAAAATTTTTTGGGCCGGTGAAAAAGAGGTTTAATTTTGTCCCCCACAGAAAAAAACAATGTTTAAATTTAAACCCCGGAAATGTAAAAGCGCAAAAAAATTGAGCAGCCACAAAAACAGTTTTTGTAGCGTGTTAAAATTTGGGGCGTGTTTTCTACGCTACAAAACAAGAAAAAAAATTTTAAAATTAAACCCCTTTGCTTGTAAAATTGGGAAAGGAAAAATTTGGTTTTTTTTTGGCGGTAAAAAAGATTTTTTTTTTTGGAGCCCACCAAAAAACCCAAATTACCAATTTAGACCCCAAACCAATTTCCCAAAACCCTTTTGGGACCGGGCATATATAAAGAAAATTTAAAGAGGAAAAATCGGGTCCTAAAAAAATTAACTTTTATTTTTTTAAAATTTTAAAAATATCTGATCTATCTGAAAATTTACAAAACACTGGGGGAGGCAAACAAAAAACACATGGGGGGGAAACCAGAGTGATATAAAAAAAATGGCCATATAAACCTAACATCCGGACCTAACTGAGGAGATACAGGGGTGATCGCCCCCGATAAGGGGGTTCCTGTTTCCCCACCTTTTTCCCTAATTCCCAAAAAAACCCTGTTATTTCCCCCGGCCCCGTCCCCAAAATGTTTTTAATTTATCCATGACATTCCCCAAGGGGGCCGTTGGAAAGATAAAATTGGGGGCCCAAATTTTCCCGGGGAAAGTAAACAATAGATGGCTGCCCAAAAAGCAAGGCACAAGAATTAAAAGGGGAAAATAAATAATGATGGTAATTTTGATCAGAGAAACATAACAAGCCCGGGTTTTCAAAGGGAAAAAAAGGACACAAACCTTCCCTTTCATCTGGGATAAAAGCCGCCTTGTAGGTTTTTCAAAATAAACCACAAGCCACCAGGTATTGAGTTTTTTGAAATGTAAGGGTTTTTCCCCCCCCGGTGGTCTTGTGGTTTATATTTCAAACCCACAAAGGGGGCATTTCCCAAAAACGGAGGTAGTGGCCCCTTTTTTTTTATGTAAAAAACGGTGTTATGTTGTTTTCCCCGCATCAAAAATTACCATCAGGAAAATTTTTCTACCCCCCTAATTCTTGTTTTCCTTGCATTATTGCAGCCATCTATTTGCTTTCATACCCCAAATACTTGGTCCAATTATATCTTTTTCCCAAATTCCCCCTTATTATGTCATGGATGATTTAAACATGTTGGGGCGGGGCCCGGGAAAACAGGTGTTTTTTTAATTGGGAAAAGGTTTCGGACAGGAACGCCCTTATCGAGGGGGATCATACTGTAACTCCCAGTTAGGTAGGGGGATGTTCGGTTTTTTAGGGCCGGGGTTTTTTAAACCCCTTTTGGTCCCCCCATGTGGGTTTTGTTTTGGCCCCCCACAATTTTTTTGGAGTTTCTTCGAGATAGATCACGAATTTTAAATTATATTTAAAAAAAGTTTTTTTTTTAGGGCCGATTTTTCCTCTTTAAATTTTCTTCCTAAATTGGAGTCCCAAGCAGAAAAACAACGGGGTTAAATTAAACCCCGGGGTAAAATTGCGCAAAAGAATTGAGCAACCAAAAAAGAAGTGGTATTTGAATTGTAAAACGCTGTTTCTTTAAATGAATACAACAGGAACTGGCTTAGATCCCCCTTGGATATGTGCTGTGAGCAGATAGCATTAAAATGTATATGCAGCAGCAGTGGTCACACAGTGGACTTCAGATCCAATACCCAAAACATCAGAAATAGAACATTAAGAGAAGCAGTCTCTGAGACAAGCTGAGACACCCCACAAATATCGCTGTATAAAAATCAGTTCTTCAGTAACAATCAGCTGCAGCAGCACCTTCCCTGATCAGTAAAGTGAGAGCGGTATGAGCTCCCAGCGTCACGCCCGTACTTATATAGTGCGGTGACGTCACAGAATCCCGCCGGTCTCTGATTGGCTTAATCTCTGCACATGTCATGCAGGCTATGCCCTCCTTCCTCCCAGAGTTCTTTGCCCCATGTAACGTCATGTGCTCGCAGCCATTTTATCAATCAAAAGCACACTTCGTTCACCCGAAGTACCCCAAACTTTGACTGTTCAGAACCGAAGTTTTCTTGAAATTCTAAACGAATTCCACTTCGTTAGAATCAAATTGCCCATCTCTAGTAGTAAGTGTTTTTCTTGGAATGCTGTGTTTTTGGGACACCATGCATAACGCCTTTTTGTATGACCAAACAACTCAATCTTTGTTTCATCAGTCCACAGGACCTTCTTCCAAAATGAAGCTGGCTTGTCCAAATGTGCTTTTGCATACCTCAGGCGACTCTGTTTGTGGCGTGCTTTCAGAAATGGCTTCTTTTGCATCACTCTCCCATACAGCTTCTCCTTGTGCAAAGTGTGCTGTATTGTTGACCAATGCACAGTGACACCATCTGCAGCAAGATGATGCTGCAGCTCTTTGGAGGTGGTCTGTGGATTGTCCTTGACTGTTCTCACCATTCTTCTTCTCTGCCTTTCTGATATTTTTCTTGGCCTGCACACTTCTGGGCTTAACAAGAACTGTCCCTGTGGTCTTCCATTTCTTACTATGTTCCTCACAGTGGAAACTGACAGGTTAAATCTCTGAGACAACTTTTTGTATCCTTCCCTGAACAACTATATTGAACAATCTTTGTTTTCAGATCATTTGAGAGTTGTTTTGAGGAGCCCATGATGCCAGTCTTCACAGGAGATTCAAATAGGAGAACAACTTGCAATTGGCCACCTTAAATACCTTTTCTCATCATTGGATACACCTGGCTATGAAGTTCAAAGCTCAGTGAGGTTACAAAACCAATGTTGTGCTTCAGAAAGTCAGTAAAAAGTAGTTAGGAGTATTCAAAATGTTCTCAATGTATTCAATAAAATGATAAGGGTACCCAAATTTTTGCACCAGTCAAAATTTGGTTTAATGCATATTGCACATTTTGTGTTAGTACAATAACCTCAATTTTCAATCCGGAATATTACTGGGTCATCAGTTATTAGATATATCATAATTGAACTGGCTGTTGCAAACACCTAATATTTAGAACTAAAAATTATTAAGATTAATAGGGGTGCCCAAACTTTTTCATATGACTGTATGTTGCCAGGAAAGTAAAAAAAAGTTATGGCTTTTGTAATATGGTAATGTACAAAATGAAAAAAAAAATCACTATGTCCTTAAGAGGTTAAAATTTTCACATTGCTTAATTTCCCTTCAAAATCCTCATTGGTAATTTAACAACAAATCAACATTTTAATATTGATGTGTATTGTGTATTTCAATCCTATGTAAAAGCGATATCATTCTTAAATAGCTAGTTCACAACTATATTTGTGCATGTGGTGCTAGTATACCATGTGTCTAAATACCCCCAAAAAGTATTTGGACATATTTCCCAGCACAGTCATAACCTTTTTGGTTAGATAATTATTACTACAGAAAAAGACTTATGTCCATCAGGTTCAAATAAGGGTGGGAGAAAGATGTGGATAAAATAGATGGGTATGGATCATTTTAAAACTATGTGCGACATGTATGAAACTTGGTGCTGACACGTCAGATCTAAATAAAGAGGAGTGTAGAATGTTAACATTAAGGTTTGAACCTGTTGTTATAAATATTAAAATTTTAAAAAACTTTTAGGTCAATAAATCTGTTTTATGGTATGCCTTGCATATCATATCTTTGGCGCATGTTTGGCACATTCAAAAGTGCTGTGCCTGGAGCAAGTTTTGGTGTACAACTGTCCATACATCCATAGAACAGGGCTATGACGGTTTTTTGACTCATGATACGGTAAAAAAAATCTGGCACAGCCCCTTCCATACATGTCACGCTATGTTTCTCGCTGTTGATCCAGAAATATCGCATAAATCAATCTGCCACAAGGCATAAACTAATCTGCCAATATTTCATTACTTATGCCAAGAGAAGATGAGACTGAGTCAACTGTCACGATACTGGTGTATACTGACTGGTATCCCAATGGCCCGGGATTGGTACAAACCAGGGAGGCAGGTGGATAGCGAGTTCCAGGAAGGTAATGGGGTTGCTGCTTGGTTTAGAAGTGCAGAGGTTAAGCGGTGGAGCGACTGCAGGCAAAGGTTAGCGCAGGGTTAACTGCAATGATCAGGAACAAGGGTGGACGGCAATTCTCCCAGGAGAGAGGAACTGGAAAGCAGAGCTAAGCACAATACTCAAGGCAGTGAACACAGGCTTGAGGAGTTTATTAGGACCCAGGAAACAGGGAAAACAGGAAACCAAGATGGCAACCAGTTGAGACACAATCCACCATCTTAACTAAGGGCAAACTTAAGGGCAAACACAGTTAGTAAGTTCCAAGGCAAAGTAGGAGATTCCTGACATCAACATTCAAAACACGAATTCTATATGTCAGTATAACTGTTCGGGTTCTTTCACACTATAGATTTTAATTAGGATTTCAATGTGGATTACGCATTGATTTCCTCATCAAAATCCTTGTGTAAACCTACTGCCAATCAATTGAATGTCCAGTCTGTGCTGTAGTTCTCAAAATGAACTACAGTGTGGATTTTCCACAACACAGATTTTAACATGTTGATTCTTTTGAGAAGATCCTCACTGGAGGGAGGGACGTGATTTAGCCCCATTGCAATCTAGCTAACCTCCGTCAGAATCAGAGGCGGAAAACCAACGTGTCACCTCAGATTTCTAAAGAGGAAACAATGTCAAAAACATGTCGGACTTTTCAGTCCAACGTGTGGACAAAGGGAGTTTAATGATTTCATAGAACACTATAAACAGCATTAATATTGAAAAGTAAAGATATTTCATTACCTTCACCTGTTTCATTTCTTTTGTTCTGCCTCTTTATTCCTTTATCGGGAGATCCACTTTTTGCAGTGAAACTTCCTGTTTGTGTGAGGTTCAAATAGTCCCCCAGGGATCTCTTTCCTTCCCAAACCCAAAAATGCATTGAAAATTTTTAATCTGGGCTTCACACCCTGCCCCCTAAAACCTCCTACCCCTCTTTAGCCCCTTTTCCCCGTACAGCTTTAATCATCATTTTCAAACATGTGCATCTCATGCCCCCGCAAACTCTGCTCCATTCACTTCCACATCTGCCTCTACAGACTGTGTATATAAGTTGGGATCAAAACAGTTTCTAACATTTGGGAAAAAAAAAAAAAAATTCTTTTTCCCATCCCCATGATATATGTAATTTAAATTTGGGCAAAAGTATCATGTGGCTTATATATTTTTTAGTTAAAGTACTGTAAAATTTAGGACAGCAGGTACACAGCTATTCCTCATTGCCCCCAAATCTGATTACATTTGGGGGGTTGGTATCACCCAGCTTTTCTGGTACACTGGATAGCCATTTTTAAACTTCCAAAAAAAGGTGGGGGTTTTAAAGGTTTACATCCTTTCCCCAAAAAATAAGATTTTTTTAAACATGGAAAAGCTGTGTGCCTGCTGGAGAAGTGGCATCCCTCCCTAGCACCCACACTATATAAAGAGGGAGGGCCTTTTTTTTGGGCTGCCCGCTAAAAAAAATTTGAGGTTTTCCCAATGCACAAAAAAAAAATCTCCTCCCTTTTCCGAAAGGTAAAAACAGTACACAATAAAAAAAAGCAACCCCCGCCTTTTAGCCCACTAGCGTGATGAGCATTTAAATAAACATAGTTAATTTACTGAATGTGTCTACATTAGTGTGGAAAAACCCCCCTCCCCCCCAAGCTCTTTTCACTATTTACACTTCGGGTTTAACATAGGGGACTTAGAGTCACTTGGGGGCAGAGATCTTTTCCCGCTCAGGGCACAACCCCCCTGCAGGGGAGTGGGTTTTTGGCCCCGGGCCCCCCTTTTCTTTTGAAGGGGGTTTTTTAAATAGCACTTTTTTACCATTGTTTTTGTTTGGGGCCAAATTTTTAAAACTTAATGTAAAATTACTTTTAAGTTTTCCAAGGATTTCCCCTTCACAAGACTAAGGGGTTTTAAAACTTTTGGGCCTTTAAGGGAAAACCAATTAAAAAAAGTATTTCCCTTTTTAGATTTACACTCTTAGTGCTCCATAAAACAGTTTTTTAAGGGGGCCCCTTTGGTATCACACACACTGCTAAAACACAAACACTGCTAAAACATCCTTTTTAATGCCCCATACATAGCTTAGGTGTCCATTAGAGCCCAACACAAAGCTAAAATGCTCTTTTGCTGTCTCCAGACAGTAAAAATGCCCTCCCTCCAAAATAAATATATACTTATCCTTTTTCCACAATAAAATGAGCAGGACACACTCCAAGCCTTCTGGCCTTTGGAAACATTGTCAGGGAGAAAAATTCAGGGAAAGTGCGTGAAAATCACAGTATGATACTGACTTTTAAACCCCTTAAGGACCCCCGGCCCGTTTTTTGGGCCCTTTTCCCGACACAGCCCTATTTTTGAAATCTGAAAATGTGGGCCCCTTTATGTGGGGAATAACTTTTTGACACTTTTTAAAACCCCATTCCCCCGTGAATTTAGAGATTTTTTTTCCCCCCTTTACACATTGTTTTCTTTTAAGTTAGTAAGAAATTTTTTATCCATACAATCCTTGTTTTTTTTGTTTAAAAATATCAAAAAATTTTTTATGAAAATTTTTGGAAAAAAATTTTTCGATTTTGAAAGTTTTTCAAAAATTTTGGGGCAAACGATAAATTTTTCACCACAAAATAGTTTATTAAAAAAAGCTCTACCATATGTCCCTATAGGGTGGCTTCAAATTTTTTAAATTTTCTTTTTTTTTTTTTTTTACACAATAGTGGGGTTAAAAATTTAGTAGTAAATTTTTTCACCCTTTCAGGAAAATTTGCAATAAAACATTTTTTTAAAAGGGGCCCCCTCCATTCTGACGTGGCTTTGAGGGGGGCCTGAAAGTTTGATACCCCCAAAAAATAATGTCAAACTAAGAAACTAGACCCCTTAAAATATTTACAACACTATTTTTTGGAAAAAAAAGATAACCCTTTTGATATTTCCAGAAGTTAAAGCAAAGGGGGAGGGGAAATTTCAAAAATTTTACTTTTTTTGGGGAGATTTCAAAATTTTTTTCCATTATTCACTGGAATACGGTTTAAAAAAACTAGGTTAAAATGCAACTTAAAATCAATTCCCCCGGTCTGCCGGTTTTAGAGCTATCCAATATGTGGCCCTCTAGTGCAGTAGTTTTTGGCTCCAACCATAAGCCCCAGAATAGGAGGTGGAGCACCTATCCGGGGATCTGAGGTCTCCTTTTCAATACGATTTTATTTAGGCGCCGCATTTCAGGTTTGGGGACAACTAGGTGCTAAAAATTAATAAACAACCCCTTAAATAGACCGCGAAGTATTGGAATGTACTACACCCTTAAGGAATATATCCAGGGGTGCATTGAGTATATAGACCGCCATCGGGTGATTTCACAAATTTGTTTTTTAGCATAAGGCTGTGAAAAGTAAAAAATTTTTTTTTTCTCCAATAATCGCAATGTTTAGCTTAAAATGTTTCACATATACAAGTGATATCCTGGAAAAAAGAACCGTAAAACTTTGTTTAAGCAATTTTTCCATGTTTGGCAATTCCCTACATGTGGGTGTTAACTGCGCTGGTGGGCGCAAGGGCAGGGCGCTATTTAGGAGGGAAGAGCTATTTGGCTTTTGGAACGCAGATTTTGGTGGGGGCCATGTCGCATTTGCAAAGCCCACAAAGTAGCAGAACAGGCGAAACATCCAGAAAGTGCCCGACTGATTTTGGTTTCAAACACCGATCGGGATCATCATCCTAGGGGTGTACTGTGCATTTGGATGCTCAGGTGCTTCCATAGTTTTTTTTTAGCATGTTTGTGGCATTTGAAAGAAAATGGGGGGGAAAAACGCAGTTCGCAGTCAGTGTTTGTTTGAGTTTCAATTTCTACAGCATTCGCCGGTGCAGTTTGTATAATGATGTGATAACTTTACCTGATGGGGGTGGTACACTTACAATGATATAGATTTTATATTAAGTTTTTTCTGTTTTGATGTACTGCTTACAGACAGTAGAAATACCGTCTATAAAAATTGCGGTTTTTTTTTTATGTTGTCCCTATTCTGGACAGCCATAAACTTTTTATTTTGCTGTTTTGGAGTGAGCTGTGTATGGGCTTGTTTTTTGCGGGACTTGAGGTTGAAGTTTTTATTGGTACCATTATGGGTGCATATGATGCTTTGTTTTATTAAGTTTTTCTGAGATGTTTTGAACATAAGAATACAGCAATCTTGTAGTGTTTTTTTATTTTTATTTTTGTTATTAGTGGTCAACTGTGTACCAGTATATATGAACATGGTTAGCTTACCTCCAGCCAGGGTCATACGATTACACCGATACCAATTTGTATATTTGTTTAATGTTTTTTGCTTTTATAAAATATAAAAACACCTTTTTCAAACAGGAAATACGTTTTTTGCATACCATAGTTTGTGAGGCCATAACTTTTTAAATTTTCTGTGCTTGGAGTGTGTAGGGACTTGTTTTTTGCGAGGAGAGTTGACGTTTTTTATTAGTGATCATTTTTGGGAGGTACAATGTTTTTGATTGCTTTTAAATCCATTTTTTGGAGGCCAGGGGTGAAGATAAAATATCTGGTCTCAATCCGTGCAAGTAGATGTTTTTTATTTTTTTATTTTTAAACAAGGCTCACAGTGCTAGTATCCGTGATAAGTTAGTTTACTCCTTTGGTGTCACCTACGATTATGGCGATACCCTATTTATATAGTTTTTTTTTTATGTTGAAGCACTTTAAAAAAAGAAAAGAAAAAGTGTTTTTAGGTGTGTTAAACTAATATTTATGCCATCTGCTATATTTGAAAGAGCTATACACTTTTTTAATTTTTCCGTTATACAGAGATGTATAAGGACTTTTTGTTTTGCGGGATGATGTTGACATTTGTTAATTGGGTGCAACTTTGGAGTTTATAGGAGTTTTTGATCGTCTTTTTATTCGATTGTGTATGTGCTGCGGGCGTAGTAATGAACTCATAATCTTAATTCTGTGATTTTTTTTTGTTTTTTTATACGGCGTTCACCGTACGGGTTAATTAACAATGCAGATTTATAGGGCCAGGTCATTACGCACGCGGGGTGATACCAACTGATGGGTACTTTTATATATTTCTTGATTCTTTTTTGTTTTTTAATAAGAGTGTGAATTTAGGGCGGATTGGCGTTTGTAAAGGGGGAAATGGCGCGTGTTGAACAGTCTGTTCTTTATTTTGTATTTTTCTGGTGTTTTGTGTTTTTACTTGTTTTTCACTTTTTTTTTTACGTTTTTTTCACTTTTTCACATTTTTATTTTACTTTTCCCTTAGGGTGAATTTGAAGGAGAGATCTTTAGATCTCCATGCAATAGGAATCTGTGACAGCTTGTTGATATGATCTATGGTTCTATGACAACTGTCAATCACGATTGCCGGGCAACAAGCGGCGCTCGGCCGGGCGTCTGTGACGTCACAGACAACCCGAAGGCAAATTCTCTGCCTTTCCGTGGTTGTCATGTAAGGAGTGCAGGAGCCGCACGTGTCGCCCGATCCGTGCAGCCTGCTGCTCGCCTGACGACAGAGGCGCAGGAGGTGGCGATCTCCTCCTGCGTCTTCTGTCTTAGTTATTGCGATCCGATTGTCGCGATTAATTACCGGTAGTTAATCCGCAACCCCCCCCCCCCGGAGCGATCCGGGGTCGGGGGCCGATGGTGCGGGATCGTCAGCTGTAATATACAGCTGAACCCCGCGCCGATCGCGCGAACTCGGCTTTTAGATGTTCGCGCGATCGCCTCGAGACATATCCATACGTCCAGATGCTCGGGTTGAACCCCCCAAAGGACCTGGACGTATGGTATACGCATAGGGTCGTTTAAGGGGGCTTAAAGACGTTAGTGATACTACAAAGATTAGCTTTAGACATCTAGGAACCGATAGTTGGAGAGTTTTTCCAAATATATTGCTTTATTTTTTTTGCTTTGTTGAGGAGATCATTTAGAATTTATCAGCTCTGATTGCACACAGGTTTCTCTAGATTACCGACCTTCACTTCCCTTCTCCCTCTGCTCTGTTTTATCCGATAGCAGGAATGATGACAGGCTGGCCAGGCTGCAGGCAGCTTGAGAGCAGAGAGTGTTGTCTCAAACAATTAATTAATTAGTAATTAGACTCTTTTCTTTGTTCACTTTGTGCTCTGTACTTGTAGATTACATCTCCTGCTCTTATCTCAGTGCTATTAGAAGAGCTATGAATGTCAAGCTGATATGCTACAATCAGCTGCCGCACATAGATAGCTAGTCACAGCTAACAGGAAGGATTCACTATTAATGAAGCTGATCTGCTTTGGCTCTGTAATAGCGGTGTGTGTCGACAACGCTTTAAGCGCGCCCTGATAAGGACTTCCTAACTCTCCACCTTGTTTTCCTTGAGAATGTAGTGAGTACAGTTTTAATAGATGGTTTTAGCAAAGTAACCATTCTCTAGCATATGCCCCCAAATCTTTCTATGCCTTACATCCGTCACTCCTTTGCATATGTCCCTGAATCTTTCCATCCCTTTTATCACTCTCTCCTATGTGTATGCCTCTTAATCTTTCCATCCCTCTCTCTATTACTAGATTACTGTAAAGAGGACTAAAATAGCAGGGGAAATCTTTGGTTTGGAATAGGACCTGAATGCTTATTATAAGTAACACGCATCAAGAGTGATTTATGTTCATTATGTAAAAAAAAGCTTCTCGGAACTGTAGAACATCTATAATAAGAGCTTTGCTATATACCAAAATTCTTCCAAATTGTTAATTTAAAATGTTTTACTGAGTAGTTGAACAAAATGAGCAGTAACTCCCATATACTGCTGGTTATAGTGTCTAGCTTGTGTGTTCATCAGTTAATCAAATGTTACTCATGGGTAAAATTAATTAAGAAAGACAATATGATAGCTACAGTATGTAGGAAAAAAAAGGTCATGGAAACCCACAGAGATGCTTATCAGAAGGCAGTCAGAACAGTAATCCTGAGCAGAGAGCTGGGTGTCTGACTTTGTAGTTCTATACAGTTTATGTGAACTGTGCCATTTATAGAGGCATTTCCCACTTCACAGCATGCAGTAGGCATTACTGGATAAATTGCATAGATTTAATATTCTTAAGAAATGTCCTAGATGCATGAAAACAGACTTTTTTGCTGCCTAGGTTCCAATATAAAAATCCACTCATACTTTGTGCCGTAATAAATGTAAAGTACTGATGCAGGAAAGCTTCTAGGTTAACTGGTACGTATACTCTACTCCTAATAAGCAGAACCTTCTTATAACAAACAGGAGCGTCGAGATGTACAGAAAATTTTTTGTTAGCAAATTCTTTTACTCTTCATTGACGTGTGCAATGTATGGTAAGAAAAAATGCATACGAACATGGCCAAACATATATATGTAGTCACTGTTGTGAGAAATCAAGCATCAGTACTTAGCTTTCCAGCCAATATGGTTAAACTTCATAACCTTGTAGTTTCACATCTCAAAGGAATGTGGTCTTCAGTTTTGAGCTGAAGAAGAAAGCAGAGGCTTTCGAAAAGTTGCATTTGCTGACACAGGGCCAGGCAGCAATACATTCAATTTCTAAAGCACTTTTGTCATGAACACCAATGTGTAATCCATTCATATGCACATATGTGAATAATAGAGGCATCTAAATTTTTGTTGTGAAATAGAATAGTCAGACATTCCTCTATACATAACAACAGTCAACTTCACGAATCATGTGTAGACATTAATTTATTGCCTTCAAAGCGCTAGATGCTATGGTGCAGAACTAGGGGGTCCCTCTTGTCACCAAATTGATCAGCTCTCCATCTACACATTTACTTATTTCGAAACAAAAGTCCCTAGTGATGTCATGCTATCAACTCTAGTATACTCAGCACCTGACTGTTATATCACAAAACACTAAAATGCATTAGAAATACAGTGTACACTGTGATCATGTTTTTTAAGGTGGACTCAAAATAGAATCTTTTTAAATTCAAAGGTTTTTATTGGATTTGTCAAAGTGTAAAAAGTCAAGCACGTCATAGACATGCAGCTCACGAAGGGAGGAAACAGGGGGGAAGGGAAAAAGGGAAAGAGAGAAAAGTGCACAATACATGTCACAACAAGCAACACATTTATGTTTTTTGCATTAAAAGAAAACATAAGAGTCATTGGTTGAGGGAGAGAATGCATTGCAAATATGAGCTACAATACGTAGTCTAACTGGGTCTCCTAAAGCCAAGGGAGACAGTGGACGCAGGTCAAATAAGCGTTAGATTTAGTGTTGAGCGATTACTTGTTGGGCCTATCTGACATACGGTCGATGGTCGATCAGTCGACCATCATGACAAGATATTCGATGTCGATTGATAGATTTTGATTCGATGACCATTAAAGTCTATGGGCGAGAGCAACAACTTCCTTCATTCTTACACCAAACAGGGCCTGGAGATGCTGGAATTAACATCCACAACTGTCAAATGGATACGTGCTACATCTTGATGGCAACACACTTAGGTTTATTATGTTAAAAGCCACAGAAAATAAAAATCAGACAGACCATGCACATCCCTGTCTTTGCAACCGCACTCAGCATTAGCTTAAACCTGAGATGACTCCACAAATTAAAAAAGTGCAGAAGGCAGGTATGATTTGAAACCATCATTTTAATTGAACTGCGACATTGAAGGTCCTGTCCTGGAACAGAGCATGAGCCCCAGAAACCTGCATGACACCAGATTTAAAAAGTGCCGAAAAAGGGTGAGTCTTTGACCACCAATTTTACGTTTTATTGGACATGGACTATACAGGTCTGGGCAAACAGCATGAGCCCCAATACCTGCATGACGCCAGATTAAAAGTACCGGAATAAAGGAGAGTCTATTCAACCACCTTTTTAGTTGAACTGACATTGGACTTTACCTGTTCTGTCTACCACAGTTCATGACCATTAAACATGTCTGAACCATCATATTAAAAAGTGCAAGAAAAGGAAGTCTTTCAACCACCCTTTTAGTTGAACTGGACATTATACTTTTACCTGTACCTGACCGCCCAGTCCAGTATGACCATTAAACCCTGTCTGACCCCTACAAATTAAAAAGTGCCTGGGAAAAGGAGTCTTTGAAACCACATTTTAGTTAAAAATGGACATTGGACTTTACCTGTCCTGGGCCACAGCAACGAGCCCCAAACCTTGCATGTCCCCATATTGTTAAAGATGTAGTGCCGGAGAAAAAGAAGGATGTCATTTCAATCACCATATTTAGTTTCACTCGGGACATTTACGTGGTTCCATGTCCTGTGTTATCGCGCTTGCCCCTCCATATTGCGTGCGGGACCAATGAGTTCACTTGGATATACATGGTGGTTTATCGCGCTCCTGTTCACCAGGTGCCTTTTTTCTTGGCCATTCTTTTTCTCATTTTTATCAAGTGCTGGAGGAAATTGTCTCTTACTTTGTTCACTGTCTGCTCCATAATCCATTGTCTCTGAAGTAATATATTGGTCAAGTTTTTCCTGTACCTCCCTTTGTTACAAATTCAGAGGAATTTTTTACCAGCTATTTTGTCTAACATGCAAGTTTTTAGTAGTTTAATTCTAGAAATAACATTTTTAAAATAGGATGGAACTCCCCATGTCTTTGTTTCTCCTTTTTTTAATTGTATTTAAATGCGGTTGTGATCTCAATACAGGGATTGATAGCTATGTTAATAGATCTTGCAAAAACAAGTCATTTTGCAATATGTGTCCATAACAGGTGTCTCTACTTATTCCTTGTTTTGAGCACACCTGATCACCCTTGAGTTACTCTGTGACAATTGTGAAAGAATCAATTGTGTCTTGTTAGAAATAAACATTTTTTTTATATGAGGGACCAGTTAGGTATAGCTGTATGTGCACAGCTCAAAATGCCCCCCATAAAAAGTTCAGAAGGCAGTGACGCTTGAGCAGCTTTTGGAGAAATTGTTGAAGGAAGTCCAAAATGGTCTGTTAGAAAACATTTTTTTATTATAGGTCTGTGTATGGTGCTGCATTTCAATGCAGCATTGACCACAAATAAAATTTTTGTATAAAAATTGACCTTCTCAGCTCCAGTCTGTGTGTAAAATTGTGAGGGAGAAATTCCACTTCAGAAGCCACATTTTGTTCCAAAGGTACCATGGATTAATTGCTGTATTCACAGCCAACATGACCAAAAAATTATCTGAAGTTTGATTATGGACTTCTCAGCCACTATTTAAAAATTGTGAGGGAGAAATGCCACTTAAAACGCCTCAATTTCTGTTCCAAAGTGACCATGATTATTGCGGTGTTATATCGCACACGAAACATGACCCCAAAAATATAATATTGTATATGACTTACTCAGCCACTATTAAAAAATGGTGAGGGAGAAATGCCACTTAAAGCCACATTTCTGTTTCCAAGAGGACCATTAATCTATAGCTGTATTCACGCAACATGACCTCAAAATACATTGACATTGCGAAAACTTCTCTGTATAGATAAATTGATGTAAATGGAAACAGTGTTGTCATGAAACCCTTGCTTGTCTTTTACAGTAGTCTCCATCCGCAAACCAGCCCAAATTGAACTGTTGGGATAAGAGATAAAAATTAGCAGTATGGAAATTCATATTTTAAGAAAAAAAGTTTTTCAAGAGGACCATTTCTGTTTGAAGGATGGAATGTGAAGTAGACCGGCAACTAATCGGGATCCCTCGGCAACTGGAGGCCACAACATATCAGAGATCCATGCCTGATTTCATCTTGATGGAAGTCAAAACGAATCAACTTTATCTGTGGAAAGCCGGATGAGTTTGATCTGTAATGACTCTCAATGCTGTGCTGAAGGTCCGCTCCAGATATGACGCTGGCCTGCTGGGCAGTGACAACACCCTCTATGGGCGTGGCGAGGCGACCGCCCCCGCCCCCCACCGCCTAGCCCGGACCTATCTCGTCCCCCATTTACGGATTACCAGAGTCCTATTGGGTCAGAACACATACAAAAATACATCGGGTGTTGTGACGGCCAGATAGTCGTGCCACCATGATTTTAGCCTGGTCTTGTTGGTGTTGGATGGTGTGCCCTGCATGCATGCCGTTGGGTAATGGTGGTAAATAAAGATTGCCAGGGAGGTCAACCCAATTAGGCTTCTGTGCCCCAGTTTGCCTTGCGCTGTCGCTACGGCTGCTTGGCACTCGTAACTGCTTGTACACGTCGCTGATTGTTGTTACACCGTGACCATTTGGGGAGACGTGTGAATCAGACGCAACAGATGTTCTCTCTATCAGATGATCAATCAGCAAGGTCTCATTTCCTGCTATTTTACTCTCTATTTGGGTGGGTGGAAGCGAATGTGCCTGTGTTTTTGTTTTTGTACCGGCGGATTGCCCAGGGGGTGTTCCAACCCAGTATCTGTTGTATCTTTTTTGATCGGCCTTAATGTGAGGATCATGTTGTAGGAATATGGAGATACACTGCACTTCAATGTGAGAGATGGAGCCTTGATTTTCTCCATGCCTCAGGGTCGAGGGGCACTAGCTAAAACTGATCTTCCATCTCATTTTCCCTCCTTCGCCTCAAATTCGCTCGCCATACCTCTTTCCAACGGCAGGGGACGGTGGTAACATCGGTGCTACCGGAATCACTTTCTCCTCCTCCTCTTCCGCTTCCTCCGGCACAGCTTCCTTCAACACAGGCCTTGAAACTTGCCTGAGATGATGCACCATAGAGAGCTGAGTGCGGCCACACTTGCACTAGCCCTGGGACCCCGAACCACTGCCTAATGAAGACGTATGGAAATTGTGAAAACTGTCGGGGGCTTGTGGATTTGACGGAGAGAGAAAAGGCTCCATGTCTCCAACATTCTGCGGCCTAACCGGCCGGCGGTGGTGTGTCCGTCTCCTCCATTCCGTCGCTGGCCGGGACCTATTGTTTTCAGAGTGGTCCATATGAGTCGAACCTGAACTAGACTCACCACAATGCTCATGCTGACTAAAGGCATTGTCCGCAATGACAATTTTGGTGGCTTCTTCATTAATTGGCAAAGGATGGTGCAGAGCTCTTTCACCTGCTCCTCCACTCTCGGTGGCTCAACCACCCGAGGTCCGCACCGTCCTGTCTTGTCAGGCCATGTGGTCACTTGTTACTGCGTAATGGCATTGACGCTTGCTGCCACACAATCGCTGGTGCATGTGGAGGGTGTGGAATTCCAGGTGTTGCCACAGTAAACATATGAGACGGTTGAAGGGTGAGGCCCGATGCTGACGCTGCAACGCAGCAGGCGGATGAAGCAAGGGTGCGAACGGCGGAAGTGCGAGTACTTAGACTTCGAGCCTTCTCAGCAGGCGGTCTAGTCCAGACCCGGGCAGCTCTTTTGGGAGTATTCTTCTTGGATCGAACAAAGGTATAAGTTCATGTCATGTTGCCAGGAGCAAGGGATGTGCTCCAGCGCCCTAACCGATCTTAAGGGCGGCCAGCAGATTTCGCCCGTTATCGCCACACCAACCTTGCCTGGCACAATGTTCATGTCACACAGCACCAGCGCTCTAGGTATCATTTGCGGAAGAGCCGTCCACAGACTCCTGTCTCTGTGTGTGGTCGGTATCCAAGACAGGATTCATTTTCACAGACGGGCCCTGGGTTTCTCTGGGCACGTGATGCCACCAAGAGGACCTTAGCGTGGAAGAATCCATGCACAATCCCCTGCAGTTTTATTAGAGCGTAGCGCCTCGAGCCTGAGAGCCCACCGTCACCACGGTGAATCCAACTCTCAAGCTCGACCACAGTGAGCTGTCACAGAGTATCTGCGGCCTTCGGCCTTGGTTAATTGTCCATGTGTCGGTGGTACAGATGGACTTTACGGCCACAGGATGCTGACAACCGCGCATGTAATTTTACTTGACACAGTGGCTGGCAAGGGCAGGGACGGGCTCTTTTCTTGCCAAAGAATTGCCTGCTCGCAGCTGGTATTGGGGGCAGAGCAATGGCCATGACGTTGGGCGTAACACATCTGTGTTCTCTCAACAGACGGAAAGGCAACATTTCCAAGGCCAAAAGCCTTGGCAATGCACGACATTAACGCGTTTGGCTTTAGATGGTTTGGGTTAAAGTAGTTTCTCTTCTGCTACCAAAACCTGAAGAAGAAGGCTGGCTGCTAGACTGGCCGCTGTATGGCGTGTGGTCATCAAACTGGCGGGATGAGAAGGGGTAGGATGGGTCTCTGGTGGTGCTGGTGGTACTGGGCGATGGTGGAGGCTGAAGCGGAGGCTAGATCCCTGACCATGAATACTGAGAGGACATGGGGCAGCTGAGGAACGCTTGGTGGTGGCGGAGGAGGAGGTGGAGGCACGGAGACAGACGGGTGGGACAGTGGTTGGAGGGTCCCTCGGCGATCGGTCTGGCCTTTCTTTGGGCCCAACTAGTCTGCATCCGTTTAAACTCATGTATTAGCTGCATGTGAATAGACAAGTTGGTGGTCGGTTAACAACCTCCTAGGTTCTTGCCTCTTACTTATGCGTTTCATTGGCAAAGGCGGCATATGACATCGCTGGGTGAATCAGAGGTCTTGCTCAAAAGAAGGCCCAGGCTTGAGAGGGAAATGGACCTTTTTGACGGCCGATAAGCGAGGAGCGGGGGTTTGCGCTGGACCGTGGCGTGGCGGAATCATATCAGCGGGTCTTCTGCATGACGCTTCGCTCCTATCCTATTTTGAGGCAGGCCCGTACTGGTCACTAACCCCATCGTCTTCCTTCCTCGTCCAGTGAGGAGCGGCTCGCAGCTAATTCTGCATTGAAAAGAACGCGAGGGATCCGCAAATGTCGTCAATCATCTATCATCAATCACAGGTGACTTCGTCAGTCACTGACAATTCTGCATTCCAGAAGCTGCAGGGGCACTAACAAAGCACGAGGGGACTGCAAGGCGTTTGCGGATACTCGCCTGGGATATTTTGCCGGATTGACCGTGCTATGCTTCTCTCTCCTCTGAATGGGCATATCCAGTACGCTAGGGCGTCAGAGCGCAGAGAAAATTCTCCTTCCTACTTTGGACTATTGATCTCTCCCTATGACTTTAACATAGGGTCTGGTTAGATTGCTCCTTTAAAAATTCTCTACCTAGACTACATAAAAATATTTCCAATTCTCTGAACTAAACTAAGTTGTTCAAGGATCACGCTTCAGAGAGCTCTCTTTTCATCTGTGATGAAATTGAATAATTCGCTGAGCTGTTTGGCACTAGCGCTTTGAGAGCAACGTACCCTCACTGCTATGAGACGCTGAGAGACACTGTTCATGAACAGGAAAGGGCTGTGCTATGGTAAAAATTGACCTGCTGGTCATGGTGATTTTCCAGCCACAGCGAAATCGCAACTCTATATACATCTCCAAGTCATGAGATGTCGCATCACAATCTCACCAGGCTCTATTCTAGTAAGCTGATTTGCTCGGGCCGCCAAAATGACGGACAGCGCCGGGAAAATGGCCGCGATATTAATAGATGATGCAAACAGATTTTATCGACCTAAATTATCGCATATGGATCTAAAAATTTCGCTCATACAATTAAATAACGCTGTGCCGATTTCAACTTTGTCGATAATAATCGCTCAACACTAGTTAGATTATCAAAAGATCCCGGCGTTCATCTCCATCAGAAAGGCGCACCCAGTATACATAAAAGGTTTACTGTAATAATGTCTCATATATGATATGATATCAGCATCTGAAAGAGAAGGATAGTAGTAGTCGTTCTGCAGTTGTATGCCCATTATTTTATGGATGATGTCCAGCACTTTGACCCAGAAAAGCTGCAGTACCGGGCAATCCCACCATACATGCATCATGGTGCCTCTATCTGCTTTGCAACGCAAACAAACGGCGGCGGAGCTTGGAAATATCACATTCAGCAAAGCTGGAACTCGATATCATCTAGTGATTAATCGCTTATAGTTTAATTTACTGAGCCATATAAGTGAAGAGACTTAGTATTGGTGCCAAGGCAAATTATGCTTTGCCCCAGTCCTCCTCAGAGAGGGTCACATTTAGTTCTAGTTCCCAGATTCTTTGAAAAGGAAGTCTATCCTCGACCTGAGTATCAATTAATAAGTTGTATATACCAGACAGGGCATGTCGTACCCTGCACTTACCCAAGCACCATGTCTCAAAAACAGTGAGGGCTCTGTGGACATCTATGTACCTTTTCCATTCTAAGTATAGACTGTGAAGCTGGTAATAATGCAACTTTGAGAAGTTTTAACAGCCTGTGTCCCCTAATAATTCTCCATACTACTTCAGAGTTGAAGAGGACATAAATCGATCAATGGTCAAGAGGGGGGCATAGTCTCTTAGCAAATTAGCAATTGCCGATGTCAAGGACTCCAGGACTGCTGGATTACCCAATTCAGGGGTGCAAGGGCCTCCTAAGGAGTAAAGCTTCATCTTTGAGGCATAAGTCCTGTGAACCGAGATTGAGGTTCGTGCAACTAAAGGAATGCGGCAAAGCATCCCTTCGGACAGAACTTAAAAGGTGGTATGCCTCAGGGTAAGCCGCGGAAAAATCCAGGGAGTGCTAAGCATCCCTTCAATTTCGGGTGAGACAAAGTAGTCTCCGCTATTCTCGGGTGGCCTTGGCCCACACAAATCGAGAGGTAATCCTACTTAAGTCCTCGAAAAAAGATTTTGGCAACAATATGGGGATTGCCTGGAAGAGGTATAGAAGCCTTGGTAACACATTCATTTTGAGAATGTTGACTTGTCCAATCCATGAAAAGTCCCTCCTGTCCCATTTCAAGTGATCTTGTTTTATCCTTGAAAGCAATGGAGTGAAATTTAGCTCGAAGATCCTGTCTGGAGCAGAAGGGACTTGGACTCCTAAATATCTAAAAGATGACCTCTCCCGAGAAAACGTGAATGAGGATTTGAGGTGGGATAGGAGATCCGGGGAGATATAAAAGGGTAAAAAAAAGCTCTTAGATTGATTTTATGGTTACTATACACACTGTACTCTTCCAAGATCTGCAGTGCCGCTGGAAGGGAGACATTGGGGTCAGTAAGGTACAGCAATAAGTCGTCCACATAAGCGGAACACTTAAGCTGAAGACCACCCGCCTGGATCCCTTGAATGTGGGGGTTCTGGACGTTATAGCCGCATCACAAGGTGCCTCCATTACCAATATGTATAGTGAGAGGGGAATGTGGGCATCCTGCCTGGTTTGCCATTACAGATAGTAGGGAGTTCCGAAAAGGAACCATTGGTCCGTCATCTGGGTTGGGGATGACGGAGTATAATAGCCTTTAATCCTTCCCATCACCCGACCCAAATACCTGGCATTCCAGCACTCCCCGTAAGAAAGGCCAGACCACCCTGTCGAATGCCTTTTCAGCATCCAGTGACAGGAAAAGGCACTGTATCCTATGTGAGTGGACATGCTGGAGCAGGGAAAAAGTCTTAAGCGTATTGTCTCTCGCCTCCCCGGAGGGAGTGAAGCCCACCCGATCTAAATGTATAATAGAGTTAAGCAAGGGGTTGAGGCGGGTGGCAAGAATTTTCGCATATATTTTGGCATCCGTGTTTATTAAGGATACAGGGAGCTGGCTTTGGCATTGCGAGGGGTCCTTACCCTCCTTAGGAATTACAACAATATGAGCCCTCAAAAATGCAGGATCGAATGGAGAGTTTAGGGAGGTAGCATTGAAAGCTGTAAGGAGAGGTTGCCTTAGTTCCTCTTTAATGTCTTGTAGAACAGAGCAGTATAGCCATCCGGGCCTGGGCTTTTACCAGAGACCAGGGACGATATGGCACCCTGCAACTCCTGTATACTAAAAGGTTTCTCCAGGGAGGCGAGAGACGTGGAAGGGCCGTCTTTGCTAAATAGGATTGTAGATTAGTGTGGGTGTTTTGTGCAGGGGTCCGGGACGATTATATTAATGAGGAAATAAATAGTTATGGAGGGGATCATGGAATAAAGAGGGCGTAGCCGGGGGGGCAGAACTGTGATCCGGGTCAGGCAGTAGCCAGAACATCTAAGGCACATTCAAACAAATTATACACTTATAGCAGGAAGAAAGACTCAAAAACTACATTAATCCGAGAGGGTACAGGAAATCCAGTATGCTTAATACAGGCGGGGGGCGGTCTGTTCTGAATAGAGAACGTCAAGAAGAACTGATCTCAAAGATCAAAAGACTGACCAGTTGAGGACCGGAGGAGGAAAAGACAGGATCCAAGGGGCATACAATACCCATTTTCGAGTAGGATACCCCATGAGGAATCAGCGGTTCGGTCTCATTCTAGAGGACTGGCTGTCCGGGCTTCCCTGACGGCAACAAACTCTCTGAGACTTTGGCGTAACCGGTGGAATCCTGTGAGGTTGGACATCTTGAGTCGAAGGTCCCAATCTGACGACATCCGAAGAGTTAGCCAAGGACCAGTCTGGCAGGGTCACATTCGGAAGATCCAGAGTGGTGATAAAGATCGGCAAATCCTCTGGGGACCTTAAAGTGAGGAATTTATCTTGATGCTTTACTTGTAGAGAGAAGGGGAATCCCCACCTGTAACATTTCTGGTTTGCAGGATAGATAGCAGTGGCTTGAGTGCAGCCTTTATACGGAGGGTGCTTCTTGAGAGGTTCGGGAAGAGGCCTATCTTATGGCCCTCATAATCTATCTGCTACATCATGCGGGCTTTTCGCATTACTTGGTCTTTGAGGTTATAATGGTGAACTCGGCATATGACATCTGTTGGGCGTGTCACATTCAGGCTCTGAGGACGAAGAGCTCTGTAGACTCTGTCAAATTCAATAAAAGTCCCCTCCGGTCTACCAAGAATGGTGTTGAAAATTTCCGTGAGTGCAGAAAGTAGTTCTACAGTTTTAACGGTCTCTGGGAGGCCTCGTATTCTAACATTGTTTTGCCGACTTCGGTTTTCCAGATCATCTAGCTGGGAAGCAAGCTGAAGATGATGGGAGTTATGCTCTGAGATTGTGGTCTGGAGACTAGTAATGAGAGTCACTGTTGATTCCTGAGTATTTTCCAGTTGTTGCATCCTGTTTTGAAGATCTTTCACATCTGTCTGAACTGGGCACAAGTCCTGTTTGCACATCTGCCGCAGTTCCTGAGCCATGAGCTGCAATACGAGCTTAGAAGGCAGGAGGGAGAGCAGGACCCATAGCTCGGGGTGAGATTCCAGAACAAGTAAGGCATCAGCAGGTGGGATGAGACCCGTTGATTGATTACTAGCCGAGAATTCAGCTGGTGACCTTGGCATGGAAGGGAGGATGTCTCCATTGTCCACTGGGTGGGGAGGGCTACCACCCCAAGTTGAGGTATTTGGACTTGAAGTCCAAGAAGCATGATCCAGTACTGGGATGGCTGTCATGTTCAGTGCCCCACTAGGAGACCCCAACGAGGTCAGGGAGGCAGGGGGCCCACCGCGGCCAGATCAGGTTCCCCGGAATGCGGTCTTTGACGGATCACTCTTGCAAAGACTCCGGCCACCCCCCATGGGACCTCACGACGGGGTATCGCCCGCAGATTGGAAGACCGATGAGAAGGTCTCGCAGTGGTTGGCATAAAGTGTGTAAAACTTGAGTGCTTTGGCTGATGGCCAGAGTAAAATTGAGCGGCTCTTGGACCGTTTGTGGGGGGTATCCCACATGGCATTCCACATCGCACGTCTCAGGTCCCTCAGTGATAAAAGTCAATGCCCCTTCTTCATGGGATTGCCATCCGGTGCATTCAATTGAATGAGAGTCCTGGGTCTGAGCAGTCACTTTCATGCTGGGCTGCATATAGGTCGCTTGAGCAACATTTGGGGCATCACTGTATGTAATGCCTGGTAGCAGGGTGACTAGCAGTACAGAGGAGGGATGGTGGATTATGTCCGTGGCTACAGGGGTCTGTGGGTCCTCCGTGGCCAATTAGTGGAGTGGTTAAGGGGGGATGTCAGGCAGTTGTCTCCCAGAAGTGAAGCGTTTTTTATCGGTGCATTCGACCAAGCAAGCTGACGGGACCCCGATGCAGCATGCGGTCCCACCGCTGTTAAGCCAGTGGCTTGAAGATCCCAAAGGGGCGCCAGGTTACCATCTCCCATGCACTGATCTGCCCTTTGTCGTCTGTCTTCTCTGACTAGGGCAGGAGTACTGTCCGGAGACCGGGAGTGTTGTCACTGCGGTCCTTGGAGCGTGGGCTGCTGTTGCTGCTGTGGAGGGTTACTGGACCGATTGGCGTGGTCTACATTCTACCTTGGTGCCTGTCGCGTGGTCTGGGTAGTCTGATGATTCGCCGTCCCTGGCTCAAGAGGCAGCTCTGTTTGGGAGGGACCCGGCAAGAGGCTGTGCGCCGGACTGAAAAGCACCGCTCACAGAGGTTGGCAAGATGGCGCCAGATGTTCCCACGCTCAGGGAGAAGCAGGCCTTTCCTCTTCCATCTCTTGCAGCGGGGTGAAAAAGTTAGATATCGGGATACCCAGTGTATCAGCAGGGGTCCCGGCAGCTGCTGGCATCTTCTGAGCTCATCTCTGCCCCATTTGGAGTGCCTTATTCAGATAGAAGTTGAAGTCCCTGGAGGAGCTTGTGCAGGATGCGACAGCATTCCTACATGGTAGGTCACGCCCCTCGAAGCAATCTAATAGTATGTATCCTGCCCAAAATTGTAAACGTAAAAACAACATCTCACCCCACAATTAACAAGACTCCTTAAATCCATCAACAGAAAAATAGAAAAGTTATGGGTCTCAGATTCTGCCACTGCAAAGCTTGTGAGTTTGAACATAAATCTGTTTTCCCTCAGTCCTGTCACCAGCAGATGATAGCACAGATAGAATTTTTAATAAGCATAGAACATTATAAAGTATGCCCCCGACTCCACCCCATTGTTTTATTTTTTTAGTACTGACCAATAAAATAGGGAGAGAGCCTTGTGGTGCTGACAGCACTAAAGGAAAACAGATTGACACCCCAAATCGCAAGCTTCCCTTATGTCTCTCCCAGCAGAACAATAATGGGGATGTAGCAAGGAGGAACCTTATGCAAAGACTTTAGAACCATTCTCCAAAAGGAAGTGCCTTCTGAGGACCTCTCTGGAATTCTATAATATCATACAGTATGGTTTTAGAGGAAGACCATGAGGATACACTAAAATCTCTTCAAGGTCCTTTCGGGCTATAGAGGTAAACTGGGTCCTGGTGCTATAAGCCCTAAGTAGTGAGGATGACTTTAGGCTTCAGCCTCATAAGCATACTGTTTAGCATTCTTAACATTAACAGAATATGTTTTTATTCCATCACAATTAATAATTTGGAAATGTTTTTAGTACATTATGTGGTATATTAAGTGGTATTAAACTATGTAGACATTTTGGCCCACAAAAAAAAAAACTAAATAATATAATACATAGATAAATAGAGATAAAAATACTAAAACAAAACCACTGCATTATAAATGCTTTTATGTCTAGATTTTGTTGTTACATACATGGTATAGCACTCCCTGGTATTTCTTTGATACCTTCTCATAACATGCACATAAGACGTCCAGTGCTGGTAATGTGCAGATTTTTATTGGCTGACCTAAAGGGAGAAATGTTACATTTATTTGTGAAAACACCTTTAACGACATATCACCGTGCAATCAATAGCTAGAAACAGATCCAACATATCTTAATCATTTTAATGCAAGATAAACTCTTTAGATTTGGGAATTTAAATCTTCGAACATTAATGCTCTAGTACACGCGGAACAGTAATTTTATTAAGAGAGCCTGAAATTTTTCATATTGAAAAAAGTCTGTTGCCAAACTTACAGTTGAAAATAATTCCATTCATTGCTATTAGTTGTTGAAATAGTGTGATCAATGTAATTTCACTACATGTTCCCTGGCTCTCCTTTATCATTTTATTTTCTAGCTACAGTTGCAGTCTCTCTAGTTATCTAGATAACTGAGATCAATGCAGCATTTATCATTACAGGCTGCTATCAATTCTTAAAGGGATTATCTCATGAAGACATCCGCTGCTTAACCCCTTCACTACATTTTATGTACGTTTATGTCGTGGTCGGGAAGGGGTTCCCTCAAAATTGACATATACTTGTGTCAATGTGATCATGCCAGCTCAAAAACAGAGCCTGCGCAATCGCTTCAGGAAACCAGCTGTATATTACAGTTGGTATCCTTCAGCATCAGCCACAACCAGAGTTTACTCAAACATCAAATGTGACCGCGGGGAAGAGGGAGCGCCCTCTGTCTCCATCGGCATACCTGTGAAGCAATCACGGGGTGCTGACGGCTGCCATGACGACCCGGAAGCCTAACAAAGACTCTTGGGTGGCTTCTGACATCACCAAGAGAGCACAGCCGGGCATGGTGATTGACAGCTACATTACACAGCCATACAGCTATGTACTGTAGCAAGCAGCGATCTCACAGTTCAGAGTCAAGTCCCTTATTGAGACAAGTTAAAAAATAATTCATGTTAAAAAAAAGTAAAAGTAAAGAAAAGTAAAAACACATACACATACGTAAAACACGTACACTGCCATTTCCCCATTATAAATGCCAATCATCCCAAAAAAGAACAAAAATAAAAGTATACATATTTGGTATTGCCGTGTGTGTAACGAACTACCCTATAAATATGTCATGTTATTTAGCCTGCATGATGAACACGATAAAATAAAAAAAATGGCAGGACGGAATAAAAGCCATTTAAACAATCAAAAAGTCATATAAACCCCAAAGTACTACAAATTGCAATGTAAGTGCATCCCACACAAAAAAAAACAGAAAACAAAAACAAACTTACACAGCTGCATATACAAAAAGAAGTTATAGCTATCAAAAGATAGCAATGCATAAATATGGTTTTACACAATGGTACTAGAGGCCCTGCAGACTTGAAACAGGAAGAACGCCAGAGGAACACCAGAACCAGGACACAGCAGACACAGGACAGCAGGTAGATAGGGGTCCGGACCAGGCAGGTAGCACAGAATCAAGGAATCCAGACTTGTGGCAGGAAGAATGCCAGAGGAACTGCAGAAAGACATTGACCAGAAGGGATGCCAGACAGGAATCCAAAGTTGAATCAGGATACAGAACAGGAACACAGATAACCAGAGACACCAAGCAAGACCCCAGCTTGCATGCAGATCTCAGGTCCTTTCTGACTACATAGACTGTTTTTTTATACAGTTGTGCTCAAAAGTTTACATACCCCGGCAGAACTTTTGCTTTCTTGGCCTTTTTTCAGGGAATATGAACGGTAACACAAAAAATATTTTTCCACTCATGATTAGTGTTTGGTTGAAACCATTTATTGTCAAACTACTGTGTTTTTGTGTTTTCTCTTTTTAAATTATAATGACAACCAAAAACATCCAAATGACCCTGATCAAAAGTTCACATACCCTGGTGAGGCCTGATAACATACATAATGGGTGTCACAAATGGGTTTGAATACCTACTACAGGTAATATCCTCACCTGTTACCTTTTTGCTTTCACTCTTTGTGTGTGCATAAAAGCTGAGTGAGTTTCTGGGTCCAGACAGACTCTTGCATCTTTCATCCAGTCAATGGCATTTCTGGATTATGAGTCATGGACTCTCTGAAAACTAGCGGTGTGTCTGTTTCAAGATGCACAACAAGGAGGCACTTGAAGAAAAATGGGCTGCATGGTCGAGTCGCCAGAAGAAAGCCATTACTGAACAAATGCCACAAAGTATCTCACCTACAATATACCAAGCAGCACAAAGACAAACCACAAAACCTCTGGAACAAGGTAATTTGAAGTGATGAGACTAAAACCGAACCATTCCTACTGTAAAGCAAGGTGGATCGCTGTTTTGGGCATGTGTGAGCTACAAAGGCACAGGAAACTTGGACAAAGTTGAAGGAAAGATGAATGCAGAATGTTATCAGTAAATACTGGAGGCAAATTTGCACTCATCAGCCCAGAAGCTTCACATGGGAAATGCTTAGACATTCCAGCAACAATCCAAAACGCAAGGTCAATATGACCTGTCATTGGATACAGCAGAACAAAGTGAAGGTTCTGGAGTGGCCATCTCAGTCTCATGACATCAATATCATTGAGCCACTCTTGGGAGATCTCAAGCCTGCAGTTCATGCAAGACAGCCCAAGAATGTACAGGAACTGGAGACTTTTTGCCAAGAAGAATGGGCAGCTTCACCATAATAATAATCTTTATTTATATAGCGCCAACATATTCCACAGCACTTTACAATATAGAGGGAATAAGCACAGACAAACCAGACATTACATTATAAAAAAAATAAATAAATCTACTGACAAATGAGACACACGGTGTGAGGGCCCTGCTCGCAAGAGCTTACAATCTATTAGGGTGTATGGGTGAAACAAAGGCTGACAAGTGCTTGGTTTACAATGGACCAGCCATGTTACATAAAGATGGGGTAGTATACATAAAATGTGGATGAACCTGCAATCCCAACCATTACATCTATATACAGATAAGTGCCTGTTGGTGCCGAAGTGCAGGAAGTGACGAATCTGTGACAGAATTTGGGGGGTTGACCATTAGGGATCTTGATAGGCTTGTCTAAAAAGATGAGTTTTCAGAGCGCACTTAAAACTGTGAGGGTTGTGAGTGTGCCTGATCACATGGGGTAACATGTTCCAGAGAAAATAAAGAGCCACATCCACAACTACCACAAAAGACTTCAAGCTGTCATTGATGTTAGAGGGGGCATACTCAGTATTAAGAACTGGGGTATGTGAACTTTTGATCAGGGTCATTTGGATGTTTTTGGTTGTAATTATGATTTAAAAAGAGAAAACACAGTAGTTTGACAATAAATGGCTTCACCCAACCTCTCTGAAAAAAGGCCAAGAAAGCAAATATTCTGCCAGGTTATGTAAACTTTTGAGCACAACTGTAGCTAGTCCATAAAAAATTACAACTTTATGATGTGTATTGGCAGCGGCTTTTGCATTCAGGCTTCCTCTAGCCTTGTTCACCATTCAAAATTCAGAATTCAAAAGCACTTTATGGGCTATGCATTTTTTTTAATTTTGAATGTTTTTATAGCTATCAAGGCAGGGATGTAGGCGTCAGTTACTAATGCTGCAATCAAGTGCTTAACTGTTGCCCTGCTGAAAGGCACAGCAAAAGCTTGAACAGCTACAGCACAGCAGCTGCCAGGTTCAAAGGATATGTACACAAGAAGCAAGATGCCTAACTGACCGTGACAAAGAACGCTTTTTTGTGCAGCGTTTGGTCTAAGTACTGAGAGTTGACCACCCACATCTATTGAAAAGACAATCTCTGGGTATGACACTGAGCACATGCACTCAACTTCTTTGGTCGACTATGGTGAGGCCTGTTCTGATTGGAACCTGTTTTGCTGTATCATCTTGGCCACATTGCACAGTTTCAGGGTGTTGGCAATCATCTAAAAGCCTAGGCCATCTTTATGTAGAGCAATTCTTCTTTTTTTCAGATCCTCAGAGAATTTCACTGTAAGTCTTAAGTCTGTTTGGTCTGATGTGGTGAGCAGTATCGCCACTGGCATCTTAGCGTTGGCGGGGGAGGCTAAGACATGTGCATGCTGTACTTCCAGTTTAGGCCCGTCCGCTTATTTTTGCAGAGTGGAGGGGCTGGACAGTGCAGAGATCCTGAATGCTAACAAGGGCAGGGGGAGTTGTCTGAACAGGACTTTATTGGTCCCAGGATATCACACCACATAGGTAAGTCCTGTTCAAGGTATCACTCTAGTAAATCTAAGTGTTCCAGGAGGTCCTGGCATATCTGCTTTTAAAGATGGTGGTCATCCTCCTCATGGAACGATCCTTCCTACAGCTCGGGGAGCTCATGGAGCAGTTACTGAACCGTAGTGTCGTTCAAGACAGGCGGCAAGTCTCAAAGTGACCTGCTCGTCGTGAGGTTCGGTACTGGGTTCGGTGGTTAAAGGTTTTGTGTTCTGTGCCAGTAATGAGAGTGGCTCCTGTCCCTCTAGGCTAATGGTGAGTGTGCTTACATTGGTGTACAGGTGACATGGTGGGATTATTAAACCAGTTATTAGACAATTTGCCTCAGATTCAGTCTCCGTCATGCAGGGCCGGACTGGGAATAAAAATCAGCCCTGGCACAAGCCCCCACCAGCCCACATACAATATCC
>JAODAL010033365.1:0-45661 GCA_025379985.1 Phyllomedusa bahiana
CCCAGCGCTACTCTTGCGCCGCGGTGCCCCCGCTCCCTGGGCGGGGGGAGAAGGGCCAACTCTCCCGGGAGGGCGGGGGAGGGGACCCCCATTAGAGGGACCTCCCCGCCAAAAACGGGAGAGTTGGCATGTATGTGTTAGGGGCAATCAGGAGAGCTTCAAATTTCTCTAAAAAATCAGATTTAGAAAAAGGTGATTTCTGTGAGGTTAAGCAGTGTCAACAAGGGCTCCAGGGCTGGACACTAATTGCAGCATTTGAGGCTTAATATTTTCTGGGGCTGGAGTCTCTATGGGGTCGCATCATTTGATCTCGGGCCCCAATGGGTTTAAAAAAAACCATTGAATTGATTGGCTGAATCATTCAGAAGCCAGGAGGGCAAATGCTTCTCAACTAAGAAGTGTTTTTGGGATGATTAGGACATTTTTATTACTTATGGGGTGTGTGGACGAATTAACACATCTACACGTGTATAAAATACCTTTAAAACTGCAGGGAGGGGTGTATGTTGTATGTTATCACATTTGAAAAAAAAGCAAAATGATAATAATGTAAAACTATAAATAAAACTTCCCTAAATAAATTCTGTAAACAAATTTCAGTTACCAAAAAATATACTAAATGACATTCACTAGTACAAAATAGCATAGTGCACTTTGTGTGGGTCAAACAGGTTTAGGGGTCATACTGCGGTACAGGACAGGGATAGTCTATGTCCAGTGAAACTAAAATGGTGGTTGAAAGACTCCTTTCCGGTACTTTTTAAATCTGGGGGTCATGCAGGTTTGGGGATCATGCTGCGTTCCAGGACAGGGATAGTCAATGTCCAGTTTAAGTAAGATGATGGTTCAAATCATACTGCCTTCTGGCACTTTTTAATTTGTGGGTGATGCAGGTTTAAGGGTCAGGCTGTGGTACAGGACAGGGATAGTGAATGGTCTGTGACTTTTTTTCTGTGGCTTTTATATACTAAGTGTGTTGCCTAAGATGTAGCACATATCCATTTGACTGTTGTGGATGTTAATTCCAGCTTCTCCAGCCTTGTTTGGGTGTAAGAATGAAGGTGTTGTTCCTCTCCCATAGACTTTAATGGTCATCGGCGATAATCTATTATCGACTATCGGAAATCGTCTTGATAATTGACGATATCGACCCGATGACGCTAGTTGACACAATCGCTCATCACTAGTCAATTCCTGGCTTAAATTTAATGGGTGTTTTAAACGTGGCATGAATAGGTGAATAGGCACAAGCCCCTTGTTGGATAAATGTGCTACGTTTTCTTCCACAGTAACGGGATGTCAATACCCCAGTAATTGTCGTGCTAACCATCTATATTATTTATTGTGCAATGTCCAATATATCGGCCGTACTGTAAGATGTTTATACCTTAGAATAAGAGAACACATTTATGACATCATTCACACCAGCCTTAGACCCGTTTCAGGAGCATCACGTCATTTTCGTGATATACACCAAGGCTCCATTGAATATTTACGGGTAAGGGCTACTGAAAGGGTTAAACGCCCAGTTAGAGGGGGTGTTGGGAGAAGACGCCTCACAGATAGAGAGGCTTTTTGGATCCTATCATTAAATACTGGTTTTCCACAGGGTCTAAATCATAGGACAGACTTTTTGTATAGATACTAAACTAAATCTTATAAGAACATTATTCATATATGGATTTAATATTTTTCTGATGTGGTTGTTTCTCTTATATATTAGTCAGACTACTGGGGTTTAAATTCCCCTTCCCTGGTAAATCAGACTACATAAGGAGTGGGGGTTTCCTGTTAAAAAGTTCCTATGATTGGGGTCCAGTATGGGGGCGCCCCGAAGTGCGTAAAGCATGTAAATTTTGTTTGATTGTTTTTATCCCTTTTTTTCTATGGGACAATAAAAAACACTATTCTTTAACTCATCGAGTGCTGAACTATCAGTTTTTTTTCCCCCCCCAAGGGGGGGATTTTTTCCCCCGGGTTTAAAAGGTGGGGGGGTGAGCTGATATATCGCCTTCCGGGGGCGAAAATGAAAACCCGGGGGCCCCCAAAGCAAATTTTTGGATGGGGCCCGCCTCCCCCCCCCCCCTCGCCCCCCCCACGAACATTTTACCAGGACAGCTGTTGTAATGTAGATAATAAAAGGGGAAATTTCCCTTTTCCCCCTAAATCACCTCATACCGCATCTAGCTACCAAAAAATCCCACATACCAAAACCAATATTACCAATAACCCATACATAGGGGACTTGATTATACCCAGAACATGACCCCAAATTACCACCAAATAGTGACTGAAAATACCCCTACACTATTACTGGTCCAAAAAACCCAAATAGTACACCATACAGTGACCTTAGTGGTATATACCGTGTAACAGGCTCTGCAGACTTTTATATACCCCCATACAGTGCCATATATGGTATATCCAGTGTTACACGGCTCTGAGCTGTTATAACCACCTCAGTGCCCATATGTGGTAGCACCAGTTACACAGGTCTGCAGGACTTTTAAATTACCTCCATACAGTACCATAAGAAAGACACCAAAATTTTTTTTCACAGGCTCTGCAGGACTGTATAAACACCATACAGTGATCATTGTGGTAGACACCAAAATGTACACGGGCTCTGCGACTGTATATTACCCCCCATACAGTGACCATTTTAGTGGTGACCCCCGTGTCACAGGCTCTGCGAGTATATTACCTCCATACATGACCATTGTGGTAGACTCCATGTCAAGGTCGCAGATTTTAATTCCCCTCCTTCAGTGACCATTTGGTAGACACCGGGTACACAGGCTTGCAGAACTTTATATTCCTCCATCAGTCCTTATGTGGTAGGTCCAGTTCACAGGTCTGCAGACTGTATATAACCCCATACGTGACCAAAATAGTGGTAGTATAGTGTACACAGGCTCTGCAGACTGTAAATTACCTCCATACAGGCCTATTGGAGAATCAGGTACACAGGCTCTGAAAACTGTATATTACCCCCAAACAGGACCAATAGTGGTAGGTACCGTGAAACAGGCTCGCGACTGTATTAACCCATACAGGACCATATAGGGTAGATATCAGTGTACACAGACTTTGTGTTAAAAGGGTAGTTTACATCTTGTGATCACAGGTGAAGTTTCTCTGACGAGCGTTGAATTTCTCTTTTTGTTCTGCTCCGTCCAGTTCGCCATATGACATCTCCCGACCACTTGTCCCCTGGGGATTTAGATACAAATATCTTGAATCTCACCCCTTTTCCACACCTGCCCCCCCTGGCTATTTGGGGTCCTTTAGGGGGGCAGGGTTTAGATGGTATTTGGGGGGCCCCGATAGGCAAGGTTTAGGGGGGCAATAGAGCCCATATAGGGAACAGGGTTTAGTAGGGATAGGGGGCCATACAGGTAGACAGGGGTTAGCGGGCTTTTGGGGCATAAGGTAGGGTTTAGGGAGCTAAAGGGGCCCCCATTAAGTGACAGGGAGGCTTCGGGGGCTATATGGTAGGCAACTTTTTGGGGGCTATAGGGTATTCAGGCAGGCAGATTTTGAGTTATATAGGTAGTTTTTTGGGGCTATTAGGCAGGGTTGTGGGGGATATGTAGGGAGGTTTGGGGGGGCTATTAGGCGGCTTGGGGGGCTTTGTAGGGGAGGCTTGGGGGGGGGTATTTTAGGCAGGCCCGAGGGGGGCTATTAGGCGGCTGGGGGCTATATAGGCAGGCTGGGGGCTATATAGGAAGGGGGTGGGGGGCTAAAATTTGGGGGGCTGGGGGGGGCAAAATGCGGCAGGCTGGGGGGCTAAAGTAGGAAGGCTTTGGTGGTTACAGCAGGCCCTTTGGGGGGTGTCAGCAGGCTTGGGGTTATAAAAAGCCCGGCTTAAGGGGGGGAAAAAACCAAACGGCCCTTTGGGGGGATACAGGGAGGCAGGGTTAAAAAAATTAAAAAAATTTGTTTATTACCTCGGTCCCCTTGGGTTCCCCAAAGGGTGCCCCCCGCCCGCTCCCCTTTTGCCCACTTTCCCCCGCCGGCCCCCCTGGGCCCCCCAGCGCGGGCCCCGCGCCCGGGAATTTTGGAACCCTCACCCGCGCGCGCAACGGGGATCACAGAGGGCCCGGAGGGGAAATAGCAGAGGGATCGTCCCCTCCACTCCCGCCCCCCCTCCGGGCCCGCGCTGCCCCCCCGAAAGTTTAGGGGCTTGGGGGGGCCCGGGGGTTCCCGAAAGGGAAGGGAATTTCGCCGGGCCCCCGGGAAACTCCGCCCCCGCCACAGTGAACTGGTTTTTTTGTTTTACTGCCGGGGGGCCCCCGGGGGGCCCGGGATTTTTACCGGGGTAGCGGACGCGGGAAACAGCCTTCCCCGGGGGGGGGGCCCCCCCAAAAACCCCACGGGCCCCCCGGGGGAGTTTTCTAAAGTTTTGGGTTTCCCCCCCGGGGTTTTTTACGCCCCTTTCGTCTTCCTTTTTTGGGGCCTTTTTTAAAACAGTTAGACCCCCGTCGGGGTTTTTTGGTTTTTCACCCCTAAGGGGGGTAACAGGGGGTAGTATAAACCCGTACAAACTGAGAAAAAAAACACCTCAGACTTGCCCAAGGGCTTTTTCAGCCAAACTACTTTTTCCCAAATCCCCAGTACTACAACTGGCCAAAAGATTTTGGGGTTTTTTATAACAAGGTTTTTTTGGTGCCCCACGCTTTTTAAATTCCCCTGGAAACCTGTGCCATTTTGGGTGCCCTTTTTTTCTGAGCCTCTTTTACTGGGGCATTAAAACAATATCGTATCCCCTTTAAAACAAATGGGTTTCAAAATTTAAATAAATTTTTTGTTCGAGCCGTTTGAAAAAAAATTTTTTAAATTTTTGATCGAAAACGAACCGAAAAATTTTTACTGTTTTTATTTTTGAGTAAAAAGCCTTTTAGTTGACACCCATTTTTCCCGTTTTATTTTTTAAGGCCCCTTAAATGCCAAAATTTTTTTTAGCCCTCCAATCAAATTTCCCGTACGTGGGCAAGAAAAGTCATCGCTGAGGATAGAGCTTTCCCCTGGCTGCAAAAAAATTTACCTTTTACCCAAAAAGTTGTATTTTTTTTTTCCTGAATTTTTTCTGAATGCCTTTTTTCCCGGTTCACTCTCTGTTCTGTTTTGATTTTCTCTTTGTTAGAAAAAGCATTTTTTTTCCATAGCAGCATTTAGGGAGTTTTTGGGATTTTCTGGCTGCATCTTTCCCCCCCAAACCCCCCCGAAAAGGGGGTTTTTTATTTTTGGCATTTTTTCAGGCTCACATAAAAGTATAACTTTCGTTTACAACAAAACTCTTAGAAAACATACCCCAGTGGCCCCCAAAAGTTCCATTCTTGCAGTATTGGGGGTGAAATCATTTTATGCCACACTGTTTCCAAATCTCCTATACAAAGAAATATATTCTAAATAGCAGTTGGTTGGTGAAAATTATACTGAGTGGAGAAAAGTTCATTTTTGGCAGTTTTGGGAGTGAAGTACCTTTCATATATACTGTGTGTTACTGTCATACAGATATATATTCAGGAAATAGTTACATAGTTTGTAAGGCCGAAAAAAGACAAGACGTCCATCCAGTTCAGCCTATTGTGCTAAAGTGTTGATCCAGAGGAAGGCAAAAAACCCCAATGAGGTAGAAGCCAATTGTCCTCATTTGAGGGAATAAATGTCTTACCGACTCCAATCTGGCAATCGGAAAAATCCCTGGATCAACGACCCCCCCCCCAGAATCCTGGTCACTATAACTTGTTATATTATTACATCTAGAAATGTCTCCAGACCCTACTCCAGAATCCTGGTCACTATAACTTGTTCTATTATTACATCTAGAAATGTCTCCAGACCCTCTCCAAATCCTGTCACTATAACTTGTTATATTATTACATCTAGAAATGTCTCCAGACCCTTCTCCAGAATCCTGGTCACTATAACTTGTTATATTATTACATCTAGAAATGTCTACAGACCCTTCTCCAGAATCCCGGTCACTATAACTTGTTATATTATTACATCTAGAAATGTATCCAGACCCTTCTCCTGAATCCCGGTCACTATAACTTGTTATATTATATCTAGAAATGTATCCAGACCCTTCTCCTGAATCCCGGTCACTATAACTTGTTATATTATATCTTGAAATGTATCCAGACCCTTCCCCAGAGTCCCGGTCACTATAACTTGTTATATTATAACATCCAGAAATGCGTCCAAACCCTTTTTGAACTCTGTTATTGAATTCACCATGACAAGTTCCTCTGGCAGAGAGTTCCACAGTCTCACTGCTCTAACAGTAAAGAATCCCTTTCTATGTTTATGTAGAAACCTTCTTCCCTCTTGGTGTAGAGGACTCCCCCTTGTTCTAGATACAGTCCTGGGTATAAATAAATCTTGGGAGAGATCTCTATATTGACCTTTGATGTATTTAAACATATTTATTATGTCCATGAAGCCGTCTTTTATCTAAGCTAAATAACCATCATATTGATAATATTTCTGTGTACTGTAGTCCACCCAGTCCTTTTATTTTTTTTTGTTGCCCGCCTTTGTACCTGTTCAAGCTCTACAATATCTTTCCTGTGCACGGGTGCCCAAAACTGTACACAATATTCCATGTGTGGTCTAACCTGTGACTAATGGGAGAATAATGTTCTCATCATGTACATCTATGCCCCTTTTAATGCACCCCATGATCCTATTTGCCTTGGCAGCTGCTGACTGACACTGGCTGCTACAGTTAAGTTTACTGTCCCCCAGGATTCCCAAGTCCTTCTCCAGTCACTTTTTCCCAGTGTTTTTCCATTTAGCATGTAGTCATGTAATGGATTTTTCCTCTTCATGTGCAGAACCTTGCATTTATCTGTGTTAAACCTCATCTGCCATTTCCTTGCCCAGGCCTCCAACTTATCCAGATCCCTTTGTAATAACACATTATCCTCTATTGTGTTGATTACTTACTTAGTATCATCTGCAAAGATCGATATTCTACTGTGCAATCCCTTTGTAAGATCCTTTATGAAAATATTAAAGAGGATAGGGCCCAATACTGAGCCCTGTGGTAATAATAATAATAATAATAATCTTTATTTATATAGCGCCAACATATTTCGCAGCACTTTACAATGTAGAGGGTATAATTACAGACAAAAGACAGACATTACACAGTGAAAGCTACTTACAGGTGAGACACAAGGGTGATGGCCCTGCTCGCAAGAGCTTACAATCTAAGAGGGTGCCTGGGGGAAACAAAGGGGAGAAGTGCTAAATTTAACAAATGGCCCAGCCATGCTTATAAATATGGTAGGTTTACATAAAAATTTGGTGAACCTGCCACCATGACTGTACATCTATATACAGATAAGTGCCTGTGAGTGCCCTAGTGTAGGGAGTGACAAATGTGTGGGATAGAAGGTGGGGGTTAACAATTAGGGGTTTTGGTAGGCCTGCCTGAGAAGATGTGTTTTCAGGACACTCTTAAAACTGCGAAGGCTGGGATTGTGCCTGATTGTACGTGGTAGAATGTTCCAGAGAATGGGTGCAGCACGTACAAAATCTTGAAGACGGGCATGGGAGGTTCGGATGATTGTCCCGACTAGTAACAAGGATCCAGTCTGAGTATGCAGTTGCTTACCCACTTGCACACATTTTCCCCCAGTCCAAGCATTCTCATTTTACTTACTAACCTTTTATGTGGCACCGTATCAAATGCTTTAGAGAATTCTAGATATATGACATACAGTGCCTCACCCCGATCCAGTCTTGAACTAACTTCCACATAGTAGCTTATGAGATTATTCTGACAGGACCGATCCTTCATAAACCCATTGCTGGAACGGCGTTATAACATTTATTTTTTGGTGAGATACTCCAGGATAGCATCTCTTAGAAAACCTTCAAACATTTTACCCACAACAGAGGTTACGCCTATAGTTTCCAGGATCACTTTTTGACCCCTTTTTGAATAGTGGCACCACATTTGCTATGCGCCAATCCTTTGGGACATACCCCTTTATTAGACAGTCCATAAATATTAAGAAAAGGGGCCTATCTATGACATCACTTAACTCCCTTAGGACATGGGGGTGTATGCCACCACGACCTCGGGATTTGTCTATTTTAATCTTCTTAAGACGGAGCTGCACTTCTTCCTGGGTTAGACAAGAAACTTTTAAGTTGGAATTTACCTCATCCCTCTGCTCATCAACAGGAATGTCATTGTCCTCAGTAAATACAGTGGAGAAGCAATTGTTTAGTAGGTTTGCTTTCTCCTCATTGCCCTCTACAAAACCTTCCTCACTACTACATTTTCTGTTTTAATCTTTTTACTATTTATATAATTAAAAAATATTTTGCGGTTACTCTTGCTTTCTATGGCAATATGTCTTTCTGTCTCCAGCTTTGCTGCTTTTATCTTTATTTTACACACTTTATTTTTTTCCTTATAGTTTTTTAGCGCCTCTTTACTACCCTCCTGTTTTAGTAGATGAAACGCTTTATTTTTGTCATTTATTGCCTCCTTTACATCCCTGTTGATCCACATTGGGTTTTTCCTGTTTCTAATTATTTTGTTACCATAAGGTATGTACCTCTCACAGTCGGCGCCTAAGATGTTTTAAAAATTATCCCATTTATTTTTTGTTCTGCCATTTTTAAACACCTCGTCCCAGTCAATACGGTTTATGGCCTCTCTAAGCAGAATAAACTTAGCCTTCCTAAAATTTGGTGTTTTTTGTGGCTCCTCGACAAAAAACTCTATTGAAGGATAAATGTCAATTTATTATACTATGGTCACTATTTCCTAGGTGCCCCTCAACCTGAACATTTGTTACTCTGTCAGGTCTATTAGTGAATATTACAAAACGTAATAAGGCTGTGCACATCTAAAATATACTTTGAAAAACGCAAGCATAGGTGCACACTGAAAAGGCAATAGCATACATCTAACACAAATATCAGTGGCACACTAAAGACTAAGTAAAACCTCAAGGTATATAGGAATATTAGAAATGCATTACTGCTAAGGAAAATATGAAAAACCTGGGACTCTTAGTTTACAGTATTTGATCAAAGATTGTATTAAGCTCACCTTCCAAAACGTCAAGGGGATCCCAGAGCAGGTGAGTCCCTACACTGAACATATTACCTCACTAGGCGTCAATCCAGACTGCAACTTGTTTTGTAGTCTATTTGAGAAATGGCAATCTCATTGGTTTGCTGCACTCAGCTGCCTCTTTTAAACCAGAGCAGGATAATCCAATTGCTAGTTCCTACCATTCCCTGAAGTTGCAGTCTGGATTGACGCCTAGTGAGGTAACATGTTCAGTGTAGGGACTCGCCTGCTCTGGGATCCCCTTGACGTTTTGGGAGGTGAGCTTAATACAATCTTTGATCAAATACTGTAAACTAAGAGTCCCAGGTTTTTCATATTTTCCTTAGCATAAATGCATTTCCAATATTCCTATATACCTTGAGGTTTTACTTAGTCTTTAGTGTGCCACTGATATTTGTGTTATTAGTGAATATTAAGCCTAAGAAGGGCCTTCCCTCTAGTCGGCTCCTGCACCATTTGGGAAAGGTAATTATCTTTAGTTATTGACAAAAACCTGTTTCCTTTATAAGAGCTACAGGTTTCAGTTTCCCAATTGATGTCTGGATAGTTAAAGTCGCCCGTAATAACCTCATTCTGATTAGCCGCCTCATCTATTTGCCTGAGGAGTACATCTTCCATGGGTTCTGTTATATTTGGGGGCCTATAGCAGACCCCTATTAGTATTATATTGTTGTTACCCCCATGTATATTTACCCATAATGACTCCACATGTTCATTTCCTGTATCTATATCTTCCCGCAGTGTTGGCTTCAGGGAGGATTTTATATAAAGACAGACATCTCCCCCTTTCCGGTCCTTACGATCTCTTCTAAATAGACTGTAACCCTGTTAGTTAACCGCCCAGTCGCGGCTCTCGCCCAGTCGCGGCTCTCGCCCAGTCGCAGCTCTCGCCCAGTCGCGGCTCTCGCCCAGTCATGTCTCAGTTATCCCCATTAGGTCATATTTTTCTTCAGCAATTAGTAATTCTAGTTCATTTATTTTGTTGGTCAGACTCCTGGTTCTCTCTGTTGCTAAATCTTACTCAACGCCAGAAAGTGTAATTTTGCCAGACTTTAAGTACAAATAAAGCTGAAATATAATAGTGCGTTATTGTGATCCACGTATATATACACTTCTCTCTTTTTTATTGCATATATATGATGCGCAGAGCTATAATATTTAGCCACCAATGGTACTGCCGTCTAATCTAGTCCAGCCTGCAGAGGCGTAAGTTCAAGTTCTTGGGCCCTGGTGCAAAAAGTGAAATGGGCCCACGCCCTGTTACCAGGCCTTTCATCAGTTATCTATTAACCGTTTCAGGGCCCCATACAGCCAAATCAAATGGGGCCCCACTCATTACTAGTTCCTATTATGGCTTAGGGCTCCTGACAGGAGTACTGCCCTATTGGCACCCCTGCCTCTTTGCAGGCGCGATGTGCAATACAGGGGTCTTCTTATTTGTCAAAGGGGCTTTTGGGCTCCCTCAGGATGCAAGGCTCCTATAGCTACACCCCTGCTTGCAAATTGTCCTCATGTTTTCAGCCATTGAAAGGAATGAAGTATTTTAATCCTCTCAATTTTTTTTTTGTCACTCTTAGAGCCAAATGTTCTTCACTAAGTTGTTCCACAGATCCAGTTTACTGTTATGGAAGGTAATTCCAGCTTCTCCTCACTTGTATAGGTATAAAAATTAACCCAAACCTCTTCTCCCATTGACTTTAATGTAGTTCGACTCGAACACTTTAAAGTTTGAAGTTCGTTTCAAACTCGAACATTTTACTGTTCGCTCATCACTAAATGTCAGTCATGTAGGGCGGTTCTGAGCGCAGTTACTTTTTAGTCACATTTATGCAACATTTATCTATTGTTAAGAGTATGTTCACACAGCGTAATTGCGGCGCGCATTTCGCCGCGTATTTGCGTGCTGCAATTACAGTAATCCATAGCTCTCATAGAGAACTATGGATTACGCCTCCTCTCCCCGCTCGTACAATACGATTGTATTGTACGCACGGAATGATAAGTGGCATGTCATTTATTCAATGTAATGAGTAATGCATGGCTATGGGCCTGGCGGGCTGCCCCCCCGTGAAACACACGATGTATTACATGCCGCAATACATTGTGTGAACATACCCTAAGAAGCTGCAAAAAATCGGTCTCCTGTGCACCCTCAGCAGACTACCAGAAAACACAAGCCCCAGGCAGACCATTGCATGTACAGTGAGGAAAGTAAGTATTTAATGTACTGGCAATTTAAGTTTTCCCACAAAAAATGGAGAGATGTGTAATTTTTATCATAGATTCACTTCAACTGTGAGAGACAGAATTAAAATAAAATCCAGAAAATCCCATTGTACATTTTTTAAATAATTAATTTGCATTTTACTGCATGAAATAAGTATTTGATCACCGACCAACCAGCAAGAATTCTGGCTCTCACAGATCTGAGTTTTCTTTAAGTAGCCCTCCTACTCTGCACTCATTACCTGTATTAATTACAACTGTTTGAACTTGTTACTTGTATAAAAGACACCTGTCCACAGCCTCAATCACACTCCAACCTCTCCACCATGACCCAGACCAAAGAGCTGTCTAAGGACACCAGAGACAACATTTTAGCCCTGTACACGGCTACAGGACAATAGGCAGCAGCTTGGTGAGAAGGAACAACTGCTGGTGCAATTATTAGAGAATGGAAGAAACACAACATGATTGTCAATCTTGCTCGGTCTGGGGCTCCAGGCAAGATCTTGTGGGGTGAGGATGATTCTGGGGTCAGGAATCCGCCCAGAACTAAGGAGGACCTGGTCAATGACCTGAATAGAGCTGGGACCACAGTCTCACAGTTAGTAACACACTGCACAGTCATGGAGCAAAATCCTGCAGGGCACACAAGGCCACCACATGTCCAGGCCTGTGTGAAGTTCACCAATGACTATCTGGTTGATCCAGAGGAGACGAGAGAAGGTCATGTGGTCAGATGAGACTTAAATAGAACTTTTTGGTTCTATTGGAGGGCGGTGGGAACATCATACCTCGTGGGGGGTCTTTTCTACAAAGGGGACAGGACGACTGCACCGTATTGAAGGGAGGATGGATGGGTCCATGTATCGTGAGATTTTGGCCAGCAGCCTCCTTCTCTCAGTAAGAGCATTGAAGATGGGTCAGGGCTGGGTCTTCCAATAGCACAATGACCTGAAACACAGCCAGGGAACTAAGGAGCAGCTCCGTAAGAAGCATTGCAAGGTCCTGGAGTGGCCGAGCCGGTCTCCAGACCTGAACCCAATGAAAATCTTTGGAGGGAGTCGAAACTCAATGTAGCCCAGCGACAGCCCTGAAACCTGAAAGATCTGGGGAAGATCTGTACGGAGAAGTGGGCCAAGATCCCTGCTGCAGTGACCGGGGCAAGAACTACAGGAAACGTCCGACCTCTGTGACTGCAAACATAGGTTTCTGGACCAAATATTCAGTTCTATTTTTCAATTTTCTATCAAATACTTATTTCATGCAATAAAATGCTAATTAATTGTGGAACCCCTAAGGCCCCTGGCCTGTAAAGGCCTTAATGACCGTTTGTGTGGGTAATTGGTGTAGGTAGGAGGGATTTGGGTTTGTGGAGAACTGGGCTGACGTCTGTCTTGGCTACAGACTCTGTGCTAGGGACGGGCTGCACCTAAATGGGGAGGGGGCAGCTGTATTGGGGGACAAAATGGACAGGAAGTTGGAGGAATATTTAAACTAGGGACTGGGGGGGGAGGGTAACTACACATATAGCATGCAAGATAGTGAAGATAGAGGGGCTGGAATTAGGAATAAATCAGGGGGTGGAGTGGAGGGAGGGGGTGTAGCAATAGTTAAAAAGATAGGGGGGAAAGGAATAAAAGGAAATCTCTAAATTGCGCCGACCCAATGCCAGGAGTCTGACCAACAAAATAAAGGAACTAGAATTACTAATAGCGGAAGAAAAACATGACAAAGTGGGGATAACGGAGACATGGCTATACAAGAGCTACGACTGGGCGGTTAACTTACAGGGTTACAGTCTATTTAGAAGAGATCGAAAAGACCGGAAGGGGGGGAGGTGTCTTCTCTATGTAAAATCCTGTTGAACCCAACACTGCGGGAAGATATGGTACAGGTAATGAACTTGTGGATCATTTGGGTAAATATACATGGGGTAACAATAAACAATATAATACAAAATAGGGTTGCTATAGGCCCCCAAAATATAACAGAACCATGGAAGATGTACTCCTCAGGCAAATAGATGAGGCGGCTAATCAGAATGAGGTTATTATTATGGGCGACTTAACTATCCAGTATCAATTGGGAATCTGAAACCTGTAGCTCTCATAAAGGAAACAGGTTTTTTGTCAATAATAATGATAATTACCTTTGCCAAATGGTGCAAGAACCGACTAGAGGAAAGGGCCCTTCTAGACTTAATATTGACTAAAGACCTGAAGAGTAACAAAGGTTCAGGTTGAGGGGCACCTAGGGAATAGTGACCATAATATAATTTAAATTTCCGTTTATCCTTCAATAGAGTTTTTGTCAAGGAGCCACAAAAAACTAAAATTTTAGGAGGCTAATTTTATTCTGCTTAGGGAGGCCCTAAACCTTTATTGACTGGGACAATGTTTTTAAATATGGCGAATAAAAATAAATGGGATATTTTTTAAAAACATCCTAGGCTACCACTGTGAGAGGTCCCATACCTTATGGTAATAAAACAATTAGAAACAGGAAAAACCAAATGTGGATCAACAGAGATGTAAAGGAGGCAATAAAAAAAAAAGAAAGTGTTTCAAATACTAAAACAGGAGGGCAGTGAAGAGGCGCTAGAAGCTTTTGGGAAAAAAATAAAGTGTGTAAAATAAAGATAAGGAAAGCAAAGCTGGAGACAGAAAGACAATATCGCCATAGAAAGTAAAAACTAACCCAAAATATTTTTTAACTATATAAATAGTAAAAGATTAAAACAGAAAATGTTGGCCCTTTGAAAATACTGAGGAGAGGACAGTAGGGGAGATGAGAAAAAAGCAACGTATTAAACACTTTTTTCTCCACTGTATTTACCGAGGAGGATGAGTTTCCTGTTTGAACAAGAGAGATGAGGTAAACTCAACTTAAATGTTTCTTGTCTAACCAGGAAGAAGTGCATCTCCGTCTTAGGAAGATTAAATAGACAAACCCCCAGGTCCAGATGGCATACCCACGTGTCCTAGGAGTTAAGTGATGTCATAGAAAGGCCCCTATTCTTATTTTCATGGACTGTCAAATAACGGGGTATGTCCCAAAGGATTGGCGCATAGCAAATGTGGTGCCAATATTCAAAAAGGGGTCAAAGGTATCCAGGAAACTATGGGCCAGAAAGCTTAACCTCTGTTGAGGTAAAATTTTTGAAGGTTTTCTAGGATGCTATCTGGAGTATCTCCTGATAAATAAATGTATTAACGCCGTTCCAGCATGGGTTCATGAAGGATGGGCCCTGTCAGACTAATCTCATCAGCTTCTATGAGGAAGTCAGTGCTAGACTGGATCGGGGTGAGGAAACTGGATGTCATATATCTAGATTTTTCTAAAAGCATTTGAACGGTGACATAAAAGGTTGGTAAAAAAAAATGAGAATGCTTGGACTGGGGGAAAATGTGTGCAAGTGGGTAAGAAAACGGCTCACTGATAGAAAACAAAGGGTAGTAATTAACGGTGCATACTCAGACGGATCGCTGTTACTAGTGGGGTACCACAGGTCGTATTGGGCCCTATCCTCTTTAACATTTTCATTAATGATCTTACACAGGAATACACAGTAGAATATGTCTTTGCAGACGATACTAAGCTCTGTAAAGTAATCAACACAATAGAGGATAATGTGTTATTACAAAAGGGGTTGGATAAGTTGGAGGCCCGGCAGGGAAATGGCAGATGAGGTTTAAACTGATAAATGCAGGTTATGCACATGGGGAAGAGAAATCCATTACATGATTACATGTTAAATGGAAAAACATGGGTAAAAGTGACATGGAGAAGGACTTGGGAATCCTGGTGGACAGTAAACTTAAATGTACATCTAATACAAATTTCAGTGGCACACTAAAAACTAAGTGAAACATCAAGGTATATAGGAATATTGGAAATGCATTATGCTAAGGAAAATATGAAAAACCCGGGGCTCTTAGTTTACAGTTTTTGATCAAAGATTGTATTAAGCTCACTCCCCAATAGCGTCAAGGGATCCCCGACAGGGAGTCCCTAACAGTTTGGAGGTGAGCTTAAAACAATCTTTGATCAAAACTGTAAACTAAGAGTCCAGGTTTTTTCATTTTTCCTTAGCAGTAATGCATTTCCATATTCCTATATACTTGATGTTTCACTTAGTTTTTAGTGTGCCACTGATATTTGTTTAGATGTTGTATTGCCTTTTCAGTGTGCACCTATGCTTACATTTTTCAAAATATATGGATGTGCACAGCCTAATTGATTTTTGAAGTAAACTTAATTGTAGCAGCCAGTGTCAGACAGCAGCTGCCAAGGCAAATAGAATCATGGGGTGCATTAAAAGGGGCATAGATGCACATGATGAGAACATTATTCTCCCATTATACAAGTCACTGGTTAGGACCACAATGGAATATGTGTACAGTTTTGGGCACCAGTGCAAGGAAAAAACATTAGAGCTTGAAAAGGTACAAAGGGTGGCAAAAAAAAATAATAAAAGGATGGGGGGACTACAGTACCCAGAAAGATTGGGAAGATTAGGGTTATTTAGTTTAGAGAAAAGAAGGCTTCGGGAGGACATAATAAATATGTTTAAATACATTAAAGGGGGCAATATAGAGATCTCTCCCAAGATTTATTTATACACAGGGCTGTATCTAGAACAAGGGGGCATCCTCTACGTCTTGGGAACGAAAGTTTCTACATAAACATAGAAAGGGATTCTTTACTGTAAGGGGCAGTGAGACTATGGAATTCTCTGCCAGAGGGATGGTCATGGTGAATTCACTAACAGAGTTCAAAAGGGTTTGGATGCATTTCTGGAGCGTAATAATAAAAACAAGTTATAGTGTCTAGGATTCAGGAGGGGGGTCATTTATCCAGGGGTTTTTCGATTGCCAGATTGGAGTCGGGGAAAGGAATTTTTTCCCCAAAAAAGAGGACAACTGGCTTCTACCTCATTGGGGGTTTTTTGCCTTCCTCTGGATCAACACCTTAGCACAACAGGCTGAACTGGATGGACGTCTTGTCTTTTTTTCGGCCTTACAAACTATGAAACTATGAAATGTATGCACAATAATTTTTTTGTTTTATCGTTTATTTTTTCCACACTTTTTATGTTTTTTCTCTTTTTTTTTAATCCCATTAAGTGATAACGATTGTACTTCTTTTTTTTTACACTTGGTAATGTATTAGCATGCATGAATATGCTAACACATTGCAATCTGTGTCAGTTTGACACAGGCAGCAGTCAGGGCAGCACACATTGCTAATGGAGCAGGGGAATACCCTTTGATTATGCTGCCGTCATGGACCACAGCAATCAAAGGGTTAAGTGCCTGGGATCGCAGGTTTCCTGTACAGCTCTGTTCCTTGCTCAGCTGCGCGGCGTCTTTAGACCTGCACCACCCGATGTCTATATTCAGTGGGCGGTCGTTAAGGAGTTAAAAATCCTACATTGGGATTTCCTGGATTTGTCTCTAGATTCTGTCTCTCACAGATGAAGTGAATATACCATAAAAAGTCTTGAGGTGTATCAGACGTAGTGCAGACCTTGCAGCCGCAATGAGGGCATGTGGGACGGCATGATACACTCTGCCTCCTGGCGCTAAATCTCTGCCCCTTCCTCCATCTGTCGGCTCCACTATCTGCTCTCAATACTCTCCTCTAAATCGACCATTTGGTCACGGTCATCAGAAATTACATTTGGAAAGAGGAGATAACTGCAGGACGACTGGAGGCTGCGCCCAAAGCACCAATAAATTGCCTTCCAAAAGCGGGTGTGCGCATCCTGACATCAAGATGGATTGAATGCCTCCTCCACCAGCCCCAGCATCAGATAAGGACTCAAATGAGCTCGTAATGGAGAGATTCATTCTCACCGGACACTGTGTATGGGGGAGAAAATGGATTTAGTTTCTTGCCTTGTGGAGACTCATCAGTTATGTTGTGGCTGAAGATTCACTTATCAGACTCTTGTGCATCCACCCTTTATCCTGCTGAGAGGCGTCGCGCCGTATCTTGTACTGTGCAAAGTCGCTCAGTGTTTACACGGCATTTATCACAACACGATGAACAATTCCTCACAATCGTCACATTTCTCCATGAAGCATAAAGAGAAGTGACCCAGCAAAATGGAAATGACAGGACCAAGGCTCAGACCGAAGGAATAAGAGCAAAAAACCCTCCTGAGGATAGAACGGCTTGTAAGTAATAGAGTCAAAGCTAATAACCTGTCACAGTTGGAGGTGGTGGATCCTCTGGACCACCGCAAGCGATGGCGTAAGCCACGCCAGGGAGCGGAATCTAAGTGGGTCCCGGTTTTCACCAGAGCCCGCCGCAAAGCGGGATGGACTTGCTGCGGGGGGAGTCTACCAGGTCGCTACCCCTGACGTGACTTGCGGAGGCAGCCGAGGTGTAGCGTGGTATAAAATCGTCAGGCAGGCTCGTAGTCGGGTACAGGCAGGTTGGGCAGGGCAGGCAGCTAGGTTCGTGGTCATGGACAGGCAGGAAGGTCAGGGCAGGCGGCAAGATTCGTGGTCGAGGGACAGAGGCAAATGGTACGGTACACGGTAATCAGAACGAGGCTACAGGAACGCTTTCTCAGTATGCAATGAGCACTAAAGACCCAGCAGAGAGCTGCCGGAGGAGGAGCCCCTAAATAGGGTCAGCGGCCGGTACAGCCAATTACGGCGCACTGGCCCTTTAAATTTGTAGAAACCGGCGCGCGCGCGCCCTAGAGAGCGGGGACACGCGCACCGGCCGACTCAAGGGTGCAGGGAGCCAGGAACGTGGACGGGTGAGGGATTAGAGTCCGGGGGACGAGTGCGCCCACGGTCCGGCACTGGGACCGCGGCGCCACTCGCCCCCGGCACTGGGAGAAGAGTGGTCGGACGGACGTGCCCGCAGCCTGCCCCACGGGCTGTGGCGCCGTTCGTGACATAACCCTACTGAGGATTCACCCGCTTGTAATAGGGTCAGAGCTAATAACCCTACTGAGGATACACCCACCTGTAAGTAATAGGGTCAGAGCTAATAACCCTACTGAGGATACACCCGCTTGTAATAGGGTCAGAGATCTTGAATAAAGCTATACTGACGGGATCTCTCCCGCACCGTCGTTAAAGTAATAGGTCAGAGCTAATAACACTACTGAGGATACACCCGCTTGTAATAGGGTCAGAGCTAATAACACTACTGAGGATACACCCGCCTGTAAGTAATGGGGTCGGAGCTAATAACCCTACTGAGGATACACCCGCCTGTAAGTAATAGGGTCAGAGCTAATAACCCTACTGAGGATACACCCGCTTGTAAGTAATAGGGTCAGAGCTAATAACCCTACTGAGGTCAACCGCCTTGTAAGTAACAGGGTCAGAGCTAATAACCCTACTGAGGATACACCCGCACTGTTAAAGTAATAGGGGTCAAGAGACTACATTAACCCTTCTGAGGATAACCCGCCTGTAAGTATATGTGGGGTCAGAGCATAATATACGAACTTATGTAGGATGCATACCTCACTTGTAAGTAATAGGGTCAGTAGCTAATAACCTAATGAGGATTATCAATTCGCATGGTATGTAATAGGGTCAGAGCTAATAACCCTTCTGAGGATACACCCGCCTGTAAGTAATAGGGTCAGAGCTAATAACCCTACTGAGGATACACCGGCCTGTAATAAATAGGGTCAGAGCTTAGATCACACTACTGAGGTTTACACCCTCTTGTAAGTAATGGGGTCAGAGCTAATAAACCTACTGAGGATACACCGGCTTGTAAGTAATAGGGTCAGAGCTAATAACCCTACTGAGGATACACCCGCTTGTAATAGGGTCAGAGCTAATAACCCTACTGAGGATATACCCGCTTGTATGTAATAGGGTCAGAGCTAATAACCCTACTGAGGATATACCCGCTTGTATGTAATAGGGTCAGAGCTAATAACCCTACTTAGGATATACCCGCTTGTAAGTAATAGGGTCAGTGCTAATAACCCTACTGAGGATATACCCACTTGTAAGTAATAGGGTCAGAGCTAATAACCCTACTGAGGATACACCGGCCTGTAATAAATAGGGTCAGAGCTAATAACCCTACTTAGGATATACCCGCTTGTAAGTAGTAGGGTCAGAGCTAATAACCCTACTTAGGATATACCCGCTTGTAAGTAATAGGGTCAGAGCTAATAACCCTACTGAGGACACACCCGCCTGTAAGTAATAGGGTCAGAGCTAATAACCCTACTGAGGATATACCCGCTTGTAAGTAATAGGGTCAGAGCTAATAACCCTACTGAGGATACACCAGAATGTAAGTAATAGAGGTCAAGAGTAAAACCCTTACTTAGGATATACACCGCTTGTATGTAATAGGGTTCAGACAGCTTAATAACCTACTTAGGATATATCCCTGCTTGTAAGTACTAGGGTCTAGAGATAATTCACCCTACTTAGGATATACCTGCTTGTATGTAATAGGGTCAGAGCTAATAACCCTACTTAGGATATACCCGCTTGTATGTAATAGGGTCAGAGCTAATAACCCTACTGAGGATAAACCCTCTTTTAAGTAATAGGGTCAGAGCTAATAACCCTACTGAGGATACACCCGGCTGTAAGTAATAGGGTCAGAGCTAATAACCCTACTTAGGATATACCCGCTTGTAAGTAATAGGGTCAGAGCTAATAACCCTACTGAGGATATACCCGCCTGTAAGTAATAGGGTCAGAGCTAATAACCCTACTGAGGAAACACCGGCTTGTAAGTAATAGGATCGGAGCTAATAACCTTACTGAGGATACACCCGCCTGTAAGTAATAGGGTCACAGAAGCTAATAAGCCCCTTACTGGAGGATATTGCCACACGCTGTAGTATTAGGGTCAGAACTAATAACCCTACTGAGGATATACCCTCTTGTAAGTAATAGGGTCAGAGCTAATAACACTACTTAGGATACACCCGCCTGTAATAGGGTCAGAGCTAATAACCCTACTGAGGATACACCCGCTTGTAAGTAATAGGGTCAGAGCTTAGTACCCTATGTGGATATACCGATTGTAAACAGTAATATTGGTCAGAGCTAATAACCCTACTGAGGTTACACCCGCTTGTAAGTAATAGGGTCAGAGCTAATAACCCTACTGAGGATACACCGGTCTGTAAGTAATAGGGTCAGAGCTAATAACCCTACTGAGGATACACCCGCCTGTAAGTAATAGGGTCAGAGCTAATAACACTACTGAGGATACACCCGCTTGTAAGTAATAGGGTCAGAGCTAGTAACCCTACTGAGGATACACCCGCCTGTAAGTAACAGGGTCAGAGCTAATAACCCTACTGAGGATACACCCGCCTGTAAGTAACAGGGTCAGAGCTAATAACCCTACTGAGGATATACCCGCTTGTAAGTAATAGGGTCAGAGCTAATAAACCTACTGAGGATATACCCGCCTGTAAGTAATGGAGTCAGTGCTAATAACCCTACTGAGAAACACCGGCTTGATAAGAAATAGTGTCGGAGACTTAATAACCCTACTGAGGATACACCCGCATGTAGTAATAGGGTCAGAGCTAATAACCCTACTGAGGATACACCGGACTGTAAGTAATAGGGTCAGAGCTAATCACCCTACTGAAGATATACACGCTTGTAAGTAATAGGGTCAGAGCTAATAACCCTACTGAGGATACACCCGCTTGTATGTAATAGGGTCAAAGCTAATAACCCTACTGAGGATATACCCGCTTGTAAGTAATAGGGTCAGAGCTAATCACACTACTGAGGATATACCCGCTTGTAAGTAATAGGGTCAGAGCTAATAACCCTACTGAGGATACACCCGCTTGTAAGTAATAGGGTCAGAGCTAATAACACTACTGAGGATACACCCGCCTGTAAGTAATAGGGTCAGAGCTAATAACCCTACTGAGGATACACTCGCATGTAAGTAATAGGGTCAGAGCTAATAACCTACTGAAGATACACCGGCCTGTAAGTAATAGGGTCAGAGATAATCACCCTACTGAGGATATACCCGCTTGTAAGTAATAGGGTCAGAGCTAATAACCCTACAAGAGGCATACCACCCGCTTGTATGTAATAGGGTCAGAGCTACATAACCTCTGAGTTTACGCCCGCTGTAAGTAATAGGGTCAGAGCTAATAACCTACTGAGATTAACTCCCTCTAGTAAGAATAATCTGGGTCAGTGCTAATAAACCCTACTGAGGATTATTCACGGCTTGTAAGTTAATAGGGTCAGAGCTAATTCACACTAATGAGGTTTCCAAGCTTGTAAGTAATAGGGTCAGATGATATAAACCCCTACTGAGGATGACCACCCTCTAGGAAGTAATAGGGTCAGAGCTAATAACACTACTGAGGATACACCCGCCTGTAAGTAATAGTGGTCAGGAGGCTAATAAAACCCTACTGAGGATACACTCGCATGTAAGTAATAGGGTCAGAGCTAATAACCTACTGAAGATACACCGGCCTGTAAGTAATAGGGTCAGAGCTAATAACCTTACTGAGGATACACCCGCATGTAAGTAATAGGGTCAGAGCTAATACCCTCTATCTGAGGATAACTCAAGGCTGTAAAGTAATAGTGGTCTGAGTTATCAACCTAGCTGAGGATAATACTGGCTTGTAAGGAATAGTGTGTCAGAGCTAATAACCCTACTGATAGGATACTACCGCATGTATTGTAGATTAGGGTCGAGAGCAAAATTACCCTTCTACTATGTGGTTACTGTATTGTGGTAATATACAGTCTGCAGAGCCTGTATACACCCTGGTTGTCTATCCCCCAACTATATGGTGCAGCGGGTATGAGGTAAATATACCGTCTGCAGAGCCTGTAGTACACTGGTGTCTACCACTTATATGGACACTGTATGGTGGATTATAGACAGTGTGCAAAGCCTGTTACAAGATAAATTACCACCTGTGATGGGGCACATGTATGGGATTTATATACAGTCTGCGCAGCAGCCTTATGTACAACTGTACCTACCCTCTATATGGTCACTGCATGGAGCTAATATACAGTCTGCTCAGAGACTGTGTACTGGGTGTCTACCACTTATATGGTCACTGTATGGAGGTAATTACAGTCTGCAGGCCTGTATGTCACTGGTCGTTTACCACTGTATGGGTGGTGATATACAGTCTGAAGAGCCTGTGTACACTGTTGCTAACACTATGTGGTCACTTTATGGATGTAATATTAACTGTCTGCAGAGCCTATGTACACTGGTAACCCTACACTATATGGTCTCTGCTAGGGGTGTAATTTACAGTCTGCACAGTGCCCTGTGTACTGGTTGTCTGACTCACTATATGGTCACTGTATGTTGAAGGTAATATAACAGTCTGCAGAGCCTGAGTAATCCACTGGTGTTAGACACTATATGGTCACTGTATGGAGGTAAATATACAGCTCTACAGAAGCCTGTGTTATACATGCGTGTTTACCACTATATGGCAACGTATGGAGGTAATATACAGTCTAGACAGAGCTGTGGTACACTGGTGGTCTTACCCACTATATTTGGTCACTGTATGGAGGTAATATTATTGTCTTGCGAGCCTGTGTACACTGGTCTCTACCACTACATAGTCACTGTATGGAGGGAACTTTTACAGTTTGCACAGCCTGTGTACACTGGTTCCCTCTACCACTATATGATCACTGTATGGAGGTAATATAACAGTCTGCAGAGCCTGTGTTTCTCGCTGGTGTCTACCACTATTAGGTCACTGTATGGCGGTGAATATTCAGTCTGCAGAGCCTGTGTACACTGGTGTCTTCCACTATATGTCACTGTATGGAGGTAATATACAGTCTGCTGAGCTGTGTTCACTGTGCCTGCACTCTATATGGTCACTGTATGGGGGTAATATTGAGGTCTGCATTGCCTGTGTTCATGGTACCTAACCTATAGGGCACTGTATGGGTGGTAATTATACCGTTCTGCAGAGGTCTGTGTAACTGGTGTCTACCTTATGGTAGGTGTCACTGTTGGTCGTAAAATAGCAGTCTGCAGAACCTGGGTACACTGTACCTAACCCACTATATGGCACTGAATGGTGGTTATATACATAGTCTGCTGAGTCTGGTACACTGGTGTCTACCTTTGTATGGTCACGTATGGATGGTAATATACAGTCTGCAGAACCTGTGTTACACTGATAGTCTACCATAACTATATGGCTCCCTGTATGGAGGTTATATTACATGTCTGACGAGCCTGTTGTAACATGGGTGTGTACCACCTAGTATATGGTCACTGATATGGAGGTGTAATATACAGTCTGCAGAGCCTGTGTACACTGGTGTCTACCACTATATGGTCACCGGATGGAGGTATATATACAGTCTACAGGCCTGTGTACATGTGTCTACCACTATATGGTCGACTGTATGGATGTAATTTACTGGTCTGCAGAGCCTGTGTACCACTGGTATTACCACCTACATAGTCACTGTATGGAGGTTAATATACAGTTTGCACAGCTGTGTTCATGGTCTCTACACCACGTCATGATGATCAACTGTGATGGAGGTAATATACAGTATGACTGAGCCTGTGTACAACTGGTGTCTACCAACTATACGGTCACTGTATGGGAGGTAATATCTCAGTCTGTAGAACCTGTGTAAATGGTTAGCTACCACTAATGGTCACTGTATGGAGGTAATATCCCAGTCTGCAGAGCCTGTTTTACTCTGGTAGCTACCACTATATGGTAACTGTATGGAGGTAATATACAGTCTGCGAGAGCACTGATACACTGGGATCTACACTCTATATGGTCACTGTCGGGAGGTAATATACAGTCTGACACAGATCTGTGTACACTGGTGGTTATACCCCACTATATGTAGTCACCTGCATGCGTGATAATATACAGACTGCACAAGCCTGTGTTTCACTGGTTGGACTACCACATATTATGGTCAACTGTTGGTGATCAATATGACAGGTCGGACAGGAGCAGCTGTGTACACTGTATCTACCACACTATTATTGTGGTCACTGTATGGCGAGGGTAAAATGATACAGTACTCAGAGCCTGTGGACACTGGTGTCTACCACTATATGTCACTGTTGAGGTAATATACAGTCTGCAGAGCCTGTGTTCTCTCTGCTGTCTACCACCTATATGGCCATGTATGGAGATAATATACAGTCTGCAGAGTCTGAGTACACTGAGTGTCTACCACTTTATGGACACTGTATGGAGAGGAGATATACAGTATGCTAGAGCCTGTGTACACTGGTACCTCCACTATATGGTCACTGGTATGGAGGTAGATATACAGTCTGCAGAGCCAGTGTTACACTGGTAGCTACCCTATATGGTCACTGTATGGAGGTTAATATACAGTCTGCATAGCCTTTGTACACTGGTGTCTACACTTATGGTCACTGTTGGAGGTAATATTACAGTCTTGCAGGAGCCTGTGTACCACTTGTGTCTTACTATATGGAGGTAATTACAGTCTGCAGAGCCTGTGTACACTGGTGACTACCACTATATGGTCTCTTTAAGGTTGTAATATTGGTCGAGGTGTAATGGTTTAGAATCAGGTTTAGCATTATCTCCCAACTGTCCTAAAACCTGAATCTAATATCCAGGAAAGTTGGGTGACGCTAAACCCCTCAATTAGCTTTCTTCCAGTGCAGTAACACAGTTGCGTGCAGTAGGCGTGGCCCATGTGAAGGGGTGTGTGGCTTGTTAAACCGGGGACATTGTTTATACCTATTCTGGGGTCAGGGTTTGTTACATGTCACAGGGCCGGGCTGGGACTAAAAGGCAACCCTGACACAATACCCACACCAGACCCCATACAATATCCACCTCCAAGCTTTCCCTTGGTCATGTACTTTGCCACTTTCTTAAATAAACACAAGTAAGTAAGAGTGGCAAAGAGAAACCCCTAATCATGGGGTCAGGGATAGGCATGCACTCGCTTTTCAATCAGGAAAAGTATATGCTGCCACTCTACAAGTGCTAATATAACCTACAATACTGCCATATAGAGACCACCACATGTGAATGTAGCACTGATCCAACACAGAAGCAGAATAGCCACTGACATCCGAGAAGTCTTCTCTGAGGAGTCAGTCTTTTCCCTGATGAGTTGTTCGCTTCTCTGATGGGATTTGTTCTCTTTTTTTTTTTCTTCTCCATCTGGCCCAGATAGCCATTACTTGTCCCTGCAGAATATACCACACAAACATCTCAGACTCCTCACTTTTCCAGCACCTCTTTACCTGTTCCCTTTACCTCTGCACAAACTACCCATTCAAAGCTCCCCAAAAAGTAATAATGATCCCTTGTGCCCCTAACAGTAAAAGTACCCACGGACGTCTATGGGCTTCCATTTTTGCAACTAGTTTCAGTAGTTATACAGGACCCCCAGAGGGTAGGCATATAGCCCCCCCGGTAGGTAGTTAGATTTATAGCCTCTTCAGCAAGCAGGCAGGTAAATACGCCATCAAGTAAGTAGGTTGGTATAAAGGCCTCTTATTAAGTAAGAAGGTTTAGAATTCCAACACAAGGTAAATTAGTGTAAAGGCCTGCCAATAAGGAGGGAGGTAGGTATACAGGCCTCCCAGTAGGTAAGTACATATATAGGCCACTCATTAAGTTGTATATGTCCCTCAGTAGCTAGATAGGGTTAACCTTGTAGCTAGGCAACTGGTTGGTTGGGCAAAGAACACATTGCTATTATATACCAAATAGCTCAACAATAAGATTAAGTTCTATATGAGCTAGTTTCCAATACAGCAAATCATATCTTTGTGGACAATCATGGAAAGGCGCACTAAATAATAAAATATAGCTTTTATTAATTTTAGTTAAAAAAATGTGAAAAAGTACTCAAGTAATCACATTTAAGACTAGAGCCAAATTTTTTTTTTATTTTTTTTTTAAATCACAGAGTGTTTAAAGCCACAAAATTTATGTATAGCCACCTTATAGCTGGGAAAAATAGATAGCAATAAGAAGGAGTGAGTAGGGTTAATAATTCAGAGTACCTCACACCCTATACAAGGCCCAATAAGAGCACTATCTATATTATACTACCTAAATTACAGGGAAAAAAAACGTCCTGATAAGGACGACCCTGTCTGGAACCTTATCCCTGCCAAAAATTTCCCTATTGAACCCTACTACAAAAATGGCACCTAAAGTGTTAAATGGATGTTGTGATAAAATATTAGAAAAAAACCGGCACTTTCATTGGTATATGCAAATCCCAACTCACAATAGTCCCAACATGTTTCGGTACCTACTTATTACCTCATCAGGGGACGGAGATCAGTAGGCTGTGAGAGATGTAAAAATACACACATTACACACATCAAACTACGCTTAGGAAGGAAGGTGTCTTGTGTAAATAACCAGACACAAGACTTACCTGCCAAATCACGGCATTGGAGCATATGGCTCATAGTATGGCATACAGCTATGGTGTGCTGCGCAATTATACTATGAAAACATCCGGTTTAAATAGCCGGCGCTTTGGCGCCAAATACCGAGACATCGCGTCACAGGAAAAAATATGTGCGCATGCCTCATCTGGTTGCTAAGCGCTCAAAGCAAAACCGGAAGTGATGTAATCCAGCATAAAAAACGGGCTTGGAAATAACATGTTGGCTCTATGCACTGTCACTAAAATCGGAAGTGACGTGACGGAACATATGCTACGTCTCTAATTATCGATCGCCAGCATTATCAGGACCAGTTAAGACGTCCGATATTTATAGCATACAGATTCTATAGATTAAAATGTCTTTGTATGCTGCATGGTAAGTATATGTAGAAAAAGTACGTTTTACATGGCCAGAGACTACAAAAGGTATCTCTGTAAATCCTGACCCTACAATGACCAGGTTAGCGGTGTCAGGGAGAATCAATCTATTCAGAATTTGAGGCAAAAATTAACTTACAAGTTGTCACAACTGGGTTACATAAATTATATGGCCATAGTGGGAGAGGAGATGGACTATCACCACTCTACAGAAAACAATTAAAATTCAATTGTTTATTTAGTCCGTTAGGGTATACCGTCCCCAAAGTGTAGATCCAAAAAGATTCCTTGCACAATATAGATTTATTCAAATTCCCTTTCCGAATGTGTGGTTGAACTTGATCAATCCCCATAAATTTTAGGCATCTTGCTTCACCATTATGTTCTGACCAAACATGTCTGGCTACACTGGTATCTCTCTTTTTTTCCCGAATATCGCCCAGATGTTCACCAATACGCCTTCGAAATTCACAGATGGTTTTGCCAACATATTCCTTACCACAATCACATCTAATACGGAAGATGACACCCGTAGATCTGCAATTAATAAAATGCCTAATGAGGAATTCTCGGCCAGTGAATTGATTGCGAAATCTTTTACCAGTTTCAATAAAAGTACAGCCAATACAGCCACTACATTTGTGACAGCCTACCGGCTTTAAACACTCTGTGGTTTAAAAAAAAATTTGGCTCTAGTCTTAAATGTGATTACTTGAGTCACTTAAAGAACACATTGCTCCTTACCCCACGGATGCGCATACATTTGAGAACATGCTGCAAAATTCGGAGGCCACCGTGGGGAATCACCAGCGTGTGCGGCCTGATGCTATACATGCTTATGATGGGACAAATTGTTTAGGGGAGCACATGTTTATGGGGAACATCTTTCTGTGTTACTACATAGTGTTTGGCTCTTATCTAAGCAGCATCACCCCCTCCCCTCTAGTTACTACTGTGCCAATAGTATTGTCAGACTCTAGCAACTCCTTTGGCATCCACATATTGGCACAGCAATGAATGGGCCTTTTTTTGCTCATGTTGCAAGAATTTATTGAGCAAATCCTGTTAGTTGCATGTTTTAGTCCTGTGGAAAGGTGGGAGACGGCTTTGTTAGTGGTATTCAGCAAGTTAAAGAAGAAGAGGACGTGCTGGCTCAAGAATAAGATGGTGATTGGGTAGCTTTGTAATGAATGTGAGTGGATGCATGGTAATATAAGGGGCTTGCATTGTGCTTGAAGAGACGCAGCTTGGGAGTGGGGCCAGCGCCTTCCTGGGGGCCGGGGGATTGTCTCATTGTTTTTGAGAATGTTCACATTTTCGGATTTCGTGCGCCGCTGTCAGGGGTCACCTCGCAGCTCATTTCATGTAGATTTCAGGAAACACTTTTGGAAATGGTTTTTTACAAAAATTTTTTTGGCCCAAGAAAAACAAAAGGGGTTTCGAATGTTCTCGGGAAAAGTGGATATTAATCCCAAATTGGGAAGTCTCAAGATCCCCAAAGTAATTATTCTACATTCACATTAATTGTTCTTAGCAGATGACATTAATGACTTTGAGATATGAAGTGTGAGGGAGGGGCAGAAATCACGGCATGAAGGGTCAGGTAAATTTTTAACATCCTTTTGACATCTAAAATGCTTAATGTAATAAGATTAACACTTCACAGCTTCCCAGGACTCATTACTTTTGTACTTACAGATTTGAATGGAAATCATCACTAACAGTTTTCCCATTGAATTCAGTTTAATTGACTTTTTATGCTTTCTCTTAATTACATGAAGTGTTTTGCATCCTATCCTCTGTACGTCTTTGTGGAACAAGTGGCCCAACTGGACACTAATGGCGGGAAACTCTTGGTGCCACTCAGCTCGACCACTCCCATATTGTCGTTCTCTTTTGCCACTCCGCCATCTCGTCCCACCCATCACTTTCTCCCTCACACACTGGCCATCCCGCATAAGCTTGCTGGCTAACCACTTTCACTGGGCACCACCACCAGGGCTCTCTCTGAATACCAGCTCCTGGCTCAGCATCTGTTCCAGCATCTCATACAGTGCCAAAGCAAAAGGGTAACAATGTTTTGAACTTGTGACTTTCAGGCTCCATATCTCACTACAGCTACAGCTTTGAACATGAGACTCCCATCATTTTGTCACTCCAATCATCTTGGTTATCTCAGATGTCAATTTGACTTGCAAGATTTAGCTCGGTTATTCTGCAATTCTTGTCTTTAAAAACTGCATTGTTACTGTTTTGCTCCTAAAAATTTAAAGTTCAAGTTTTAGTATTTTCTAAATCCACCTTTGGCTTTTAACACTACCTGAATCCTTCTGGGCCCTGGATTGGATTCAAGCACGTCTTGCCTGAAATCCGATCCCAATGTTGGTGCATACTGGTCGCCTCACTTAGGTACGAATATAGCTTTTTCTTCAACCTTTTGGTTGGGTTTTAGTCTGGGGATGTGGAGGCCAAATCAGCACCCTTTACTTCATTGTCATTAAACCTTCCTTCTCCAATTTTGTGCTGTTTCAGGTCGTTGTCCTGCTGGCACTAGTCGTCCTTTTCATCCCCCATAGTCCTCGAGTGGATGAAGAAATCATCTTGTGGGAGCCTCACATAGAGCTCAGCTTGAGGTCACCATCCACCCGTCAAGACCCAAATATCACACCCCGGGTCATTGACTTTCATTTTCGCCCCCGTTACCCCTTTCCCCTTGGTTTTTCCCTTTTCCCCCCCATCAGACCCCCGGTCTATTGACTTCATCTCCCCTTTCACCCCCCCCTTGGTTCTTCCCATTCCCCCCATCAGAGCCCGTCTATGATTTAAACCTCTCCTCCTTTCGCCCCCTTCTCCTTGGTTTCTTCCCATTCCCCCCCCCCAGAGCCGGTCTATTGACTTCCATTCTCCTTCCCCCTTCCCCCGGGGGGGCCCCATCCATCAGGCCGGTCTATTGGGCGTTCACCTGCCCCATTCCCCTCCCTTGGGTTTCCCATTCCCCCCCCTTCAGAGCCTGGTTATTACTTCCATCTCTCGCTTCCGTTCGCCCCTTCCCCCTTTGGTTTTTTTCCCTTCCTCCCATCAACCCGGGTCTTTTTACTTTCACCCGCCCCATTCCCCCTTTCCCTTGGTTTTCCCCTTCCCCCCCATCAGACCCCCGTTTTTTTTGACTTTCATCTCCCCCCCCTTTTAAAACCCCTTCTCCCTTGGGTTCTTCCCCTTTCCCCCCCCATCAAGCCCGGTCTATTGACTTTCATCCCTCCCTCCGTTCCCCCTTCTCCCTGGTTCTTCCCTCCCCCCTCAGACCCGCCCCTTTTGGGCTTTCATTCTCGCCCCGTTCCCCCCCTTCTCCCTTGGCTATTCCCCATTCCCCCCATCAACCCCCGGTTATTGACTTTCATCTCTGCTCCGTTCACCCCTTTTTTCCCTTGGTTCTTCCCTTTCCCCCCATCGGCCCGGTCCTTTTGACTTTCTTCTCTGCTCCTTTCCCCCTTCCCCCCTTGGTTCTTCCCATTCCCCCATAGACCGGGTCTATTGACTTTCATCTCTGCTCCGTTGCCCCTTTCCTTTGGTTCTTCCCATTCCCCCATCAGACCCGGTCTATTGATTTCCCACCTCCTCCTTTCGCCCTTTCCCCTTGTTTTTCCCTTTCCCCCCATCAGACCCCCGGTCTATTGATTTCATCCTCGCTCCGTTCCCCCTTTTCTCCCTTTGTTTTTTCCCATTCCCCCCATCAAAAACCCCGGTCTATTGATTTTCATCCTCGCCCCGTCACCCCTTCTCCCTTGGTTTTTCCCCCATTCCCCCATCAAGCCCGGTCTATTGACTGTCATCTCTCGCTCCTTCCCCCCCTTTCCCTTGGTTTTTCCTTCCCCCCCCCCCATAGACCCGGTCTTTGATTTCATTCCGCTCCTTCGCCCCCTTCCCCCTTGGTTCTTCCCATTCCCCCTCATCAGAGTGGCTATTGACTTTCAACTCTCGCTCCCTTTGGGCCCCCTTCTCCTTTGGGTTCTTCCCTTTTCCCCCCATCAGAGCCCGGTCTTTTGACCCCATTTCGCTCCGTTCGCCCTTCCCTTGTTTCTTTCCCCATTCCCCCCCCATCAACCCCGGTCTATTGACTTTCATCTTCGCTCCTTCGCCCTTCCCCCTTGTTTTTTTTCCCCTTTCCCCCCCATCAACCCCGGCTATTGACTTTATCTCTCGCCCCCGTTCCCCCTTCTCCCTTGGTTCTTCCCATTCCCCCCATCAAGCCCGGTCTATTGACTGTCATCTCCGCTCCGGTTAACCCCCTTCTCTTTGGTTCTTCCCATTCGCCCCCATCAATGCCCGGTCTAGTGACTTTCTCTCTCGCTCCGTTTCCCCCCTTCCCCTTGGGTTTCTTCCCACCCCCCCTAAAGACCCCCGGTCTATTGACTTTCAATCTCTCCCCCTTTCCCCCTTCTTTTTTTTGGGTTTTTTCCCCCATTCCCCCCATCGAGCCCGGTCTTTTACTTCCATCTCTCCCCCCGTTGCCCTTTCCTTTTTTTTTTCCCCCTTCCCCCCTTCGGCCCGGGGTCTTTTGACTTTCCCTTTCCTGTTCCCCTTTTTTTTTTCCCCACCCCCCCATCAAGGGGCCCGGTCTATGACTTTTTTCCCCTTACGAAGCCCACAGCCCCCCTCCACTGCCTTGTTTGTCGACCAAAAATGATAGTTTGTGATAAGTTTAAATTTTTGCTTGGACGTCACCTCTTTTGGGTTTGCCGGATTCATTCCAATTGTTCCGCTGTAGGGCCTCACTTTGCAGTTCGGGGGCCTTTTTCCCCTTTCCCCAAGACACATCGATAGGGTGCATGATGCATGTCTCTTTTCTTTGGGAAACTTCTTATGGCTGTTTGAACCATGACTTCCACTTGGGAATCACCAAAAAACACCTGAGCTATTTGGTAATTTGAGAACGCTTTTTAAATTTGTAGGAAAAAAAGAAAAAATTGTCTCACCACCAAGCAAAACGTAACACTGCATTACAGGACAAATCTGCAGAACTAAGCAATGCTAAAATTTTGGCAAGTCAAAATTAGTATTAAATACAAATAATTGTTTATATAATGATGGTAGTCTCATGTTCAAAGCTGTAGTAGAGTCTAAAATTCACAAGGTCAGAACATTGTTACCCTTTTGTTTGTAACTCTCGGTCCAGCCACACATGGCAAGCAAAGGGTCCATGCTGCTTTGTTACCCGCAGTGCTGTCTGCAGGTACACTTCTTCTCCCCTTAATAAAGTCTCTGACCACCTTGATGTTTTCCCGAGAGCAAAAATTGTCCGATGATGATGTGGACGGAAGTCTTCATCTCCTATCCCGCGGTGTCAGTCTTTGGCCTGTCCACTCCATTATCCTGCCGACTATGCCAAGATGTAAGAAGGAGGAGTGCGGATGAGGAGGTTCGTGGGGGTAGGTTTTCTTCCCCTAGATGGGACCTTTTAAAATAACCCCCAATTTGGGGAAGAGTAAACTGTATGACAGCTTTACTGGTATAGGTTTGCTTGGTGATGGACCAGACTCTCAGCTCGGGTTCACGGGTTTTCTCATGGTACTTTATTGAGAAAGGTTAGCAGGGGGACGTACCTGAAAACAAACCCCTTTTTCCCATGCAATTGCTTTTCCCTACCATCCTCTTTCCCTTTCGTTCCCGACCCTTTCTTCCCCCTGACCCACCCAGGCCACCGGCATCCTAAGGGCCCCTTGGAACGCTTCCCTGAGACAATCAAGGCAGATCCACTGTTCTCTCTGTTTCGTTTCTTCTCTCTACCTGCTTCCACTTTCTTCCTTTTTACTGTGAGTCAGGGAGCTTTTCTGTCTACTCTGGCCTGTACTACTCCACCGCCGGCACGGGGGTAAAAGACCCTATTTAGCTGGAACAGAACATCTACTAACTGGCTACTGCCCTCACTAACAACCCTGAGGGACCACTCTAGAACCTGTCAGGCTCCCCCATATAACTGTGTAACCTGCAGCCCTTCCCCTCCATCTCACAGTGATTGCAGACCCAGCTATCCTGTCTTCCAAACAGAGTACCCCCTTCCAAACCTACACAGATAAGATACACATACACATGTCCCATTTTTACACCACCATCCACCACAAAATTAGATGACAGGGAGGGGATTGTCACCATTCTTTGCTAGCATTTAAGCAGTAGCTTCACCATTAGCTGCTACCATTAGCCTGCGGCATTTTCAGAACCACCACTAGCAATAATAGTCTTTCTTTCCACCAATATTCAAAGAATATCTGGGACCTGCGCCCCCTCTTCTGCTGCTTTGTATCTCACTTTTGGTGTCATTGTGGTCATCATGATGCCGTGAGCCATGGCCTCCCTTCACAGCTCTATAATCAGCTTCTCTACTTGACAGGAAGCATGGAATGAATAGCTCAAGACTGAGACACGAGGGCAAATGTGGCCTGGACTAATTGTATCAGAACTGAAACATAAGGGCGCGTCCCCACGGCAGAGGACAAATACCAGTCTGTTTATCCGGCATTTGTCCGGTTTGTGTGCCGCGGGGGGGGCGGCGGCTTTTCTCCGCGATGACCCTTCCTATTCACTTGCACATATTCTGTCCAAAAACCGGACTGAAGAATGTGCATGTTGAATGGTTTTCGGGCGGAAAACCCGTGCAGTGGGGACTGTGGGGACAGTGGTGACTGCTGCTGGTTTTCCATAGGAACCCATTGTGCTCGTTGGCGGACGGTTTTTCAGATAGTCTGCAAAACCACAAACCGTCTGAAAAACCGGAGACATGGCCTAACTGTTTCTGAAGGTTTTGGTATCCTCACTGTAAGGCTATGTCTACACTGCATCATAGAAAAAACGGCCCCAAAAGCGTCCGTTCTCTCTCTGATGCAGGACCGTGGCTTTTGTCACGCTTTGTGCAAAAGCCGCGGCCGCTTCTCGTTTTCCCGACGTCCCCCATACAATAGCAGTGTATGGGAAGACGTCAAGAAGACGAGAAGCACCGCGTATTATACAACCTGTTGTATAATACGCCGCTGCCGAAAGACGGGCAGAGAAAAGACGAGCTGTGTAGACTGCAACTCGTCTTTTCTATTGCCGTCTATGGCACCACACTGACGATCGTATCTGCGGCGCTTTTAAAAAACGAATAGCGCCGGAGATACGATCGTAATCCTGTGCGGTGTGGACATAGCCGAAGGGGAGGGGGCAACCATAGAGTCTCCCTCACAAGAAATGTATCCTTCTTCTGTAAATAGTTTCCTGTCACATTAGACGGACTCCATGTATCTGACGGACGCTCAGTGATACTTTCAGATACTTTGGCTCTGCACAGTGGGCTTGTATCTGGTGTGTCCTGTATAATGTGTTATCTTGGTTTTATTACAGGATGACTGATGACACACTATGAAACAGCAATAGCACCATGTCAGATTGCTATAACTAGGAAGGGAGTGACGCCCGACTGAGCTAAGAGTCATGGTAGGATGAGAGGGTCCTGGCAGAGGGTCCTGAAGAACCGGTGATCCCAGCATGGTGATGCCAATGAGCTACACCACCATGTTCAGCCACAGGGCCTTTGAAGGGCTAAAGAGGCAGAGGTTTGGTTGCCAGTTGTGGAGAGACCATTATAGGAGCCAGTGGAGAGGACTGTTTCACTGTTTAGATATAAAGTAGTCCTCACATCAGAACTCCTCGATGAAAGCTGAAGGCCAGGGTACAGGTGGCCCCCTGGAAGCAGCGGTTGGCTGCAGGTGGGGCGATGGCAGGTGGGGCGATGGCCTGTGGGGCGATGGCATGTGGGGCGATGGCAGGTGGGGCGATGACAGGTGTGGCGATGGCATGTGGGGCGATGGCATGTGGGGCGATGGCAGGTGGGAAGATGGCAGGTGGGGCGATGGCATGTGGGGCGATGGCATGTGGGGCGATGGCAGGTGGGGCGATGGCAGGTGGGGCGATGGCAGGTGGGGCGATGGCAGGTGGGGCGATGGCAGGTGGGGCGATGGCAGGTGGGGCGATGGCAGGTGGGGCGATGGCAGGTGGGGCGATGGCAGGTGGGGCGATGGCAGGAGGGGCGATGGCATGTGGGGCGATGGCAGGTGGGGCGATGGCATGTGGGGCGATGGCATGTAGGGCGATGGCATGTGGCGATGGCATGTGGGGCGATGGCAGGTGGGGCGATGGTATGTGGGGCGAAGGCATGTGAGCGATGGGCAGTGGGGCGATGGCAGGTGTGGGGCGATGGCATGTGGGGCATCAGGGGGCGATGGCAGGTGGGGCATGGCAGTGGGCAGGCAGGCGACGGCAGTGGCTGGCAGGTGGGGCGATGCGGCGATGGCAGGTGGGGCGATGGCAGGCGATGGCAGGTGTGGCGATGGCATGTGGGGCGATGGCAGGTGGGGCGATGGCAGGTGGGGCGATGGCAGGTGTGGCGAGGGCAGGTGGGGCGATGGCAGGTGGGGCGATGGCAGGTGGGCGATGGTTGGGCGATGCATTGGGCGATGGCAGGTGGGGCGATGGCAGGTGGGGCGATGGCAGGCGACGGCAGGTGGGGCGATGGAAGTAGGGGCGAAGGAAGGCGATGGAAGGTGGGGCGATGGCAGGCGATGGCAGGTGGGGCGATGGCAGGTGGGGCGATGGCAGGTGGGGCGATGGCAGGTGGAGAGCTACGAGAGGCTTGGTGATTTATGTGTGTTTCACTGTGCAGTGAGCAATCACTGTGATCACTGCTGTTTCATCCTTCTGTTTCACTTGCAGGCCACCTCTGAAGCAATGGTGCAATGTCAGCCTGCAGTCTGGGCCTGGCAGGAGGTGATCTGACACGGGCAAGCAGGCCTGAGTTCCTGAGGGAAATTGAAGTTCAGTGCATTTCGGAGATTGAGGAAGAGTCAGTTATTGGCTGCAGTCGGGGTCTGCTCGTTCTGAAGCCCCTATGCTGGAAACATAAGAGAGCAAAATGTAAAACAGAAGACAAGGTGGGAATTCCTGTCTTTTTACACTTTCCCCAGAAACAGTTAATGCAATTATATCAATTACAGGGGGCTTGAAAGTTGTGAAGCCTTCAGAGTCTTCCATATTTCCGAACACATTTGACATCAGATTGTCAGACTAGTCCTTCAAAGACATAAAGTAGTATTCTCTGTACAGAACATCTTCCGCTCTGCTGTGTTGGTAGTATTCTCTGTACAGAACATCTTCCGCTCTGCTGTGTTGGTAGTATTCTCTGTACAGAACATCTTCCGCTCTGCTGTGTTGGTAGTATTCTCTGTACAGAACATCTTCCGCTCTGCTGTTTTTTGGGAATATTTTCTGTACAGAAATCCCTTTCCCCTCTGCTGGTTGGGAGTATTCCCTTTACAGAACATCCTTTCCCTCTGCTGGTTGGGAAAAATTTCCTGTACAGAACATCTTTCCCCTCTGCTTTGTTTGGAAAAATTCTCTGACGAACAATCTTCCCCCCTGCTGTTTGTTTTAATATTCTGTACAGAACATCTTTCCGGGTCTTCTGGGTTTTGGTAAATTCTCTTACAGAACATCTTTTCCCCTCTGCGTGTTGGTAATATTCTCTGTTCAAAATCTTCCGCTCTGGGGTGTTTTTAATTTTTTCTCTTACAAAAATCTCCCGCTCTGCGGGGTTTGGGAAAATTCTCTTTTACAGAAAATCACCCGCTCTGCTGTGTTTGGGAATAATTTTCTGTACTGAAAAATCTTCCCGCTCTGCGTGTTGGTAATATTTCTCTGTACAAAACTTTTTCCCCCTCTGGGGTGTTTTGGAAATATTCCCCTGTACAGAATATCTTCCGCTCTGCTGTGTTGGTAATTCCTTAAAAAGAACAACTTTCCGCTCTGCTGTGTTGGTTAACATTCTCTGTACAGAACATCTTTCCCCTCTGCTTGTGTTGGTAGTAATTTTTCTGTACAGAACAAACTTCCGCTTTTGCGGGTTTTGGTAGTATTTTTTTTGAAAAAAACATCTTCCCCTCTGCGTGTTGGTAATATCTCTGGGACAGAACATCTTTCCCCTCCCGGTTGTTTGGGATATTCTCTGTAAAAAACATCTTCCGCTTCCCGCGTGTTGGTAATATTCTCCCGGGACAGAACATTTCCGCCTTTTTTTCTGTGGGGGGTAATAATTTTCTGTACAGAACTTCTTCCGCTCTGCTGTGGTGGTAATATTCTCTGTACAGGGAAAACTTCCGCCTGCTGTTTGGGAAAAATTCTTCCCGTACAGAACATCTTCCGCTCTGCGTGTTGGGAGTATTCCTTTAAAAAAAAAATCTTTTCCCCCCCTCTGCTGGGTTGGTAATTTTTCTCTGTACAAAACATTTCCCCTCTGGGTGTTTTGGTAGTAAATTTTCTGTACAAAAAACTTCCCCCGCTCTGCTGTGTTGGTAAATAATTTCTCCCGTACAGAACATCCCCTCTGCTGTGTTTTGGAGTAAACTCTGTACAGAACATTTTCCCCTCGCTGTGTTTTGGTTTTATTTTCTGTACGAACATCCCTTTCCCCTCTGCTGTGTTTGGTAATATTCTCTGTTTCAGAAAAAACTTCCGCTCTGCTGTGTTGGTAGTTTATTCCCGAAAAGAACCCTTTTTTCCGCTTCCCGCTGTTTTTTGGGAGTATTCCTGTTTCAAAACCCCTTTTTTCGGGGGCCCGGGTGTGGTTGGGAATATTCTTTTTACAGAACACTTCCGGGTTTTGCTGTGGGTTTGGGAGTATTCCCCTGTCAGAACAAACTTCCCCCCCTCTGTGTATGTAATATTCTCTTTTCAGGGAAAACCCCTTTCCCCTGCTGTGTTTGGGAGAAATTTTCTGGGACAGGGAAAATCCTTTCCGGGTCCCGCTGTTTTTAAATTTTTTTCAAAATTTTTTCTTTTTAAAATTCTCTGAAAAGAAAACTTCCGCCCCTTCCGTGTTGGGAATTTTTCTCGTAAAAGAACATCTTTCCGCTCTGCGTTTGTAATATTCTCTGTAAAAGAACATCTTTCCCCCTCGCTGGTTTTGGGAAAATTCTCTTTACAAAAATCTTCCGCTCCGCTGTTTGGGAGAACTCTGTACAGAACATTTTCCCCTGCTGTGTTGGTTTAATATTTTTCTGTACAGAACATCTTCCCCCTCTGTTCTGTGGTTTTTTAATTTCTCTGTACAGAAAAAATCTTTTCCCCTCGCTGTTTGGGAAATTCCCCTGTACAGAACATCTTTTTCCCCTCTGCGTGTTGGAATAAATTCTCTGTACAGAACATTTTCCCCCTGTGTGTTTGGGAATATTCTCTGTACAGAACATCTTTCCGCTCTGCTGTGTTGGTAGTATTCCTTACAGGGAAAATTTTTCCGCCCCTGTGTGTTGGAAAATTCTCTGTACAGAACATCCTTCCGCTCTTCTGTGTTGGAAATCCCCTGAAAAGAACATCCCTTTCCCCCAGCTGTGGTTGGGAATATTCTCTTACAAACATTTTCCCCTTTTGCTGTGTTTTGGGAATATTTCCCCTTACGAACATCTTCCCTCTGCTGTGTTTGGGAAAAAAATTTTTCTCTGTACAAACATCTTCCGCCCCTGCTTTTTGGTAGATTCCTCTGTACAGGGAAAATCCGGCCCCTCCTGTGTTTGGAAATATCCCCTGTACAGGAACATCTTTTCCCCTCTTGCTGCGTTGGTAGTAAATTTTCTGTACGAACATCTTCCCCTCTGCTGTTTTGGAATATTTTTTCTGTACAGGAAATCCCCCCGCTCTTCTGTGTTTTTAATATTCTCTTACAGAACATCTTCCGCTCTTTCGTTTTTGGTAATTAAAACCCCTGTACAAAAACATCTTCCCCCTCTGCTGGTTGGGGAAAATTTTCGTACAGAACAACTTCCGCTCCCGCTTTTTGGAAAAATTCCCCTGGGAAAAGAACAACTTCCGCTCTGCGTGTTGGTAGAAATTTTCCCTTTCAAAAAACATCTTCCGCCTGTGTGTTGGAAGATTCTCTGTAAAAGAACATCTTCCCCGCTCGCTGTGTTGGTAATATTCCCTGTAACCCGAACATCTTCCGCTCAGCTGTGGTTTGGGAATATTCTCTTAAAAAGAACATCTTTTTCCCCTCTGCTTTTGTTGGTAATAACTCTGTACAGAACATCTTTTCCGCTCTGCTGTGTTGGTAATATTCTCTGTACAGAACATCTTCCCCCTCTGCTGTGTTTTTTAAAATTCTTTTGTACAAAAACATTTTTTCCCCCACTGCTGTGTTGGTAAATTCTCTTAAAGAACACTTCCCCCCCCTGGGGGTTTTGGGAATATTTTCGTACAGAACCCTCTTCCGCTCTGCTGGTTGGAGTTTTTCTCTGTACAGAACACTTCCGCTCCCGGTTTGTTGGTAAAATTTCCCCGTACAGAACATCTTCCGCTCTGCTGTGGGGTTGGGAAAATTCCCCTGTACAGAAAATCTTCCCCCTCTTCTGTGTTGGTAATATTCTCTGTTTAAAAGAACATCTTTTCCGCTCTGCTGTTTTGGGAAATTCTCTGTACAAAAAACATCTTCCGCTTTTGCTGTGTTTTGGGAGTATTCCCCTGTACAGAACATCTTCCGTCTGCTGTGTTTTTTAAATAATTCTCTGGGACAGAACAACTTCCGCTCTTCTGTGTTGGTAATAAATTTTCTGTACAGAACAACTTTTCCCCCTCTGCTGTTTGGAAAAATTCTTTTTGTACGAAAATCCCTTTCCCCTTTTGCTGGGGGGGGGGTTTTGGGAAAATTCTCTGTACAGAAATCTTCCCCCCCTGCTGTGTTTGGGAGTAATTTTCTGTACAGAACCCTCTTCCGCTCTGCGTGTTGGGGAATATTCTCTGTACAGAACCCTCTTTCCCCTCTGCTGTGTTGGGAGAATTTTTTCTGTACAGAAAATCTTTCCCCTTTTTCGTGTTGGGAAAAATTTTTCCCTGTACAGAAATCTTTCCCCTCTGGGTTTTGTTGGTAAAATTCTCTTACAGAAAAAATCTTCCGCTCGGCTGTGTTTTTGGGAAAAATTCTCTAAAAAGAACCAACCTTCCGCTCTGCTGTGGGTTTGGGATTTTCTTTTTACAGAACATCTTCCCCCCTGCTGTGTTGGTAATATTCTCTGTACAGATCATCTTCCGCTCTGCTGTGTTGGTAAAATATTCTCTGTTTCAGAACATTTTTCCGCTCTGCGTGTTGGGAATATTTTCCCGTAAAAACATCTTCCCCCTCTGCTGTTTGGTAAAATTTTTTCCCGTACAGAACAAACCCCCGCTCTGCGGGTTTTGGGAGTTTTTCTCTGTACAGAACAATTCCGCCTGCTGTTTGGTTAATTTTTCTCTGTACAAACATCTTCCCCCCTGCTTTTTTTGGTAGTATTTTTCTGTTTCGGGAAAAATCTTCCGCTCTGCTGTTTTGGTAAAAAAATTTTCCCGTACAGAAAAATCTTCCGCCTGCTGTGGTTTGGAAATATTTTCTTTACGAACAACCTTTCCCCCTGCTGTGTTGGTATATTTTTTCTGTACGAACATCTTTTCCCCTCTGCTGTGTTTTGGGAAATTCCCCTGTACCGAACATCCCCTTCTGGTTGGGTTTTATTCTCCCGTAAAGAACTTTTTTCCGCTTTTGCTGTGTTGGTAAATTCTCTGTACAGAACACTTCCGCTCTGCTGTTTTTGGTAGAAATTCCCCGTTCAAAACCTCTTTTCCCCCTGCTGTGTTTGGGGAGGTTTTTTTTTGTTTTTTTCAGAACATCTTCCCTCTGCTGTGGGTAGATTCCTCTGTACAGAACATCTTTTCCGCCTGGGGTGTTGGTAATTTTTCCCCGTTTCAGAAAAATCTTCCGCTCCGCTGTTTTGGTTTATTCTCTGTACAGAAAAATCTTCCGCTCTGCTGAGTTGGGGGAAATTCTCTGGTTTCAGAACATCTTCCGCTCTGCGTGTTGGTAAAAAAATTTTCTGAAAAGAACATCCCTTTCCCCTCTGCCTGTTTTGGTAGTAAATTCCCCTGTACAGAACATCTTCCGCTTTTGCTGGTTTTGGGAATATTCTCGTACAGAACCTTTTTCCGCTCTCTGTTTTGGTAAATTCCCCCTGTACAGAACTCTTTCCCTTTTGGGTGTTTTGGTATATTTTCCCTTAAAAGAAAATCTTCCCTCCCGCTGTGTTGTAATTTTTCTCTGACAGGAAAATTTTTTCCCCCTCCCGCTGTTTGTAATTTTTCCTTAAAAGAACATCTTCCGCCCTTTTCTTTGTTTTGGGAATATTCCTTTTACAGAAAATCTTCCCTCTGCTGTGTTTTGGGGAATATTCCTGTACAGAACATCTTCCGGGTCTTTCTGTGTTTGGGAAAATTTTCCCGTACAGAAAATCTTTCCCCCTCTGCTGTGTTGGGATATTCTCTGTACAGAACATTTTTTTCCGGTTTTGCTGTGTTGGGAAATATTCCCCGTACTGAACATCTTCCGCTCTGCTGTGTTGGTAAAAATTTTTCTGTAAAAAGAACATCTTTCCCCTCTGCTGTTTGGTAAATATTTTCCTTACAGAACATCTTCCGCTCTGGGTGTGTTTGGGGAATAAATTTTCGGGACAAACAACTTCCGCCTGCTGGGGTTTGGAATTAAAAAACCCTTTCCAAAAACACACCACCAACCCCCCTCCCCAATAATTTGGGTAAGACTTACAGGGTTTAAAAACATTTTCCCCTGGACTGCACTTTATCAACTCTCATACTGTTTCCTATCCATAATCCTTCCCCCCACTAGCTAGGAGAGGGTCTGGTAGGTTTAGACCACTGCCTCTGGACTCAGCTTTATCACCTATCCTACCGTTTCCCAGAATATAAATAAGGATTTCACCCCTTGCTGATTGTGTAAGTTTTTCCCACTTTGGGAAAGACATAAAAGTCTTATAATTTTTCCCGGGTATTTTAAATTTTAACATTGAATATAGAATATCCCAAAAAAAAATCCAGAAAATCACTTTTTTATAAATATATAAAAGTATTTGCTTTTGCTGAAAAAATAAGTATTTGATCCCCACCAACCATTAAGGTTCGGCTCCCACAAACCATTAGACCCTATCAACTCATTACCTGCAATTTAAAAACACTTCTTAGCCCTACAACAAGGGGAAGACCAAAAACTTTCTGGATTCAGGACAAAATCATAACCTGCCAAACAAAAATGGGGTCAAACCAAAGTAACGCGGTGAGAAGGAGACGACTGTTGGTGCAAAATTTTAAAAAAAAGGGAAAAAATACAAAAGAAATTTAATCGCCACCGATCTGGAGCACCAGGAAAAAACTCTCCTCGTGGGGAACAAAAAGTTACTGATCTCAAAGGCACTGGGGCCAACCCCCTTTTACCAAAAAACCATTGGGGAACGCATTTAAAAACCTGGGAGTGCCCCCCAAAGCCCCCCCGCCAAAAAGGGGCATGGGCAGGGCCCACCTGAAGTTTGCCAATGAACACCTGGGGATTCTGCTTTGTCAGTAAACTTTCACAATTTACAAAGGGAGCAAATCATTATACCTTTACTGTAAGTCACAATTGGGAAACAAAACAGGATCAAAAATTTTTTTTTGACTAAAAAAACCCCGAAATTACATATTTGCTCCATGCTTACCATGGTTGTGCGCTCTATGGCACCAGGGTTGTATTATCTGCATATCTCAGATTGCTTGCTGTAGCCCCAACACCCAAGTCGTCTAAGTTCACTTTTCTCATGATTTCTTCTGCATAGAAATTGGAAAAAAAAAGACAATCACCTGCTTTCCCTTTTTTTTGATTTTGGTTCCTCCACACTCCAGGGGTTAAAACCTGACATGAGGAGGCACTTCTGCCTCACTCAGTGCTTACCATGCTTAATGCAGTCAAAAGCCTTGGTGTAATCAATGCAGCACAGGTAGGTTCCTCTCTTCCAATTCTTGTCACACCACATACCAATGGTCATGTGGCAAAATACTGTGAGTAGAGGAAAGACCTGGTGACCTATCCTGTACAACTTTCACCATAAAACTCTGTGGACTAGGTACAAAATAGCTATTTAAATTGACAGGCAATTATTTCTTATAAAAAATACTTCAAAAAAAATGTTACGGGAAATTTTTTAATTATGATTTTTCAGTCAACCCAAAAACATTCTGTAAATGAAACCACATGACCTAGCTCTAACCTGAAGCCAACAAAATGAAATAGGAAAAGGTTTCAGACAAAAACCCCCCCAACAAAACCCTTGGGAACATCGCTATCATTACACAAACAGTTACTGAAGCCTTTCCTTGGCCTTGAATAATGATCAGAAAATGTGCAGAATGCAGAATCTGCTGTTTTTTAAAAGAATAATCATAAATGCAAAGGTTCCATCCTCTGCAGGCGGCATGGACAGATCTAATGCTTTAAGCGCCATTTATTATCCCAATTAATCTCTGCAATAACCCCCCCTTGCCCCCCCGGGAAAGGCTCCGGGTACAGAGGTTCAACTTCCAGGAAAATTTGCACTTTCCCTCAAAATTGAAGACTGTTTATCTAAGACGCTAAAAAATTAACTAAACCCCACTATTAAAGGAAGGAAAAGGGGGAAAAAAAGGATTCATTCACATCTTTTAAAAAAACCATTCTGCCAGGTGGGGGCCCCATTCTCTATAAGGAACATCTTTACTAAAAAAGGGGGAAAGGAAAGTAAAAGATAAAACCAATGATTTTTACCCCCACTACAAAAAGGGAACTCCGGATGATGGTAAAGTTTTTAACCCTCAAAAAAAACACAAGAACAAGCTGAGCAGTCTAACTCAACACTCGCCATGCTTCCTGATACCTACAGTTTCAACCAAAGCCTGAGTCATAATTACTGGAGATCCCAATTCAAAAAAAAAAGGCCAAATTTGGTGTAAAGAGTGACAAAAAAAAAGCACCCAGGGAAATTTTTAGTAAAAAGGGTTTTAAATTTTTAAAAAATCTTAAAGGGGGTTGTCCATTCCAAAAAAAAAAAATAGTACTGTGCCCCGGGGTCCCCAAAAAAAAACCAAAAGTAAAAAAAAGGGGAAAAAACAAAACTAACTTTTATTAGATAAAAAAAAAACAATAAATTGAACAAAGATCGATATCGATGCAACCACTGGGGAGTTTATGTAAAAATACCACCGCAAGGGAACAATGTCCCAAAAAAACCTACAGCCCGGGTAGTCAAAATCCCCTTTAAACCCTAATAATACAGGATATTCGCTCAAGAAGGCTTCCCACCCGGGTACCAACGTTTAACAAACTAAACAACCCTAATTACCCCCTCACTAATCGCCCCAACATTTTTCCATTACCCAAAGATGTAAATTTAACTTCACAGGGGACAAGGTTATGGAAAAGGAGGATCACAAATCACAATCACTAAGAAAGAAAATGGCCAATATTTAAAAACAATAAACTCAAATAAATAAGGTTAAATTTTTTAAGATTATCAATTTTTCAAACGACCCATGGAGGACATTAAAAAAAGGGGGACAATAATGCAGTCTATTTTTTTTAAAATTTAAATGTTTAAAATAACCCACTGATAGAAGGGAGCATTCACTGCAAAAAATCAGAAGACCAAGAGGATTTCCCAAAAACTGACCGCAATATAGGGCTTAGTATATAGGTGTTGTTGTTATTTAATAGCCAAGAAGGCTAAAGTAGATAAAATAAGTAACGCTCCTATCCTTATTCAAAAAAAAAATTTTTTTTTAAAAATTAATTAACAAAAATGTCCGGTCCACCAGTGGACTAACCCCCGGCTTTTAAATAATAGTAATTACAGCTGTTTTTGCCTGTATGTACTTATACAGATATTGATATTAGGGAATATTGGTGACACTGGATCAGTTGTTGCATTGTTCTTGAATGTTAGTTCCCCATTAAATACATAAAGCCTACAGTCCCTTGCACCCGCAGCACCATTCCATGTCTGGGCCAGCTTTTTGTTTTTTATTCTTCTACCCCCCGTACAAGACCTGGTTAGAGCACGATTATTCACGGGACATGCGTCTACGTCCATCACACTCATTGGCTGCATCAGTTACCTGCCTCTACGTCCATCACACTCATTGGCTGCATCGGTTACTTGCCTCTACGTCCATCACACTCATTGGCTGCATCGGTTACTTGCCTCTACGTCCATCACACTCATTGGCTGCATCAGTTACCTGCCTCTACGTCCATCACACTCATTGGCTGCATCGGTCATTTTTTCCCCTCTCCATTCACATCATTGGCTGCATCGTTCTTGCCTCACGTCTATACCTCATTGGCTGCATCGGTTTTTTTTTCCCCTACTCCATCACCCATTGGCTGCATCTTACTTGCCCCCCATCACACTCATTTGCTCTGGTTTTCAGCCTCACTCCACACACCATTGGCTGCATCGGTTACATGCCTCTACGTCCATCACACTCATTGGCTGCATCGGCTTTCAGCGCTACTCCAAACACTCATTGTGCATCGGTTTTCATGCTCTAGTCCATCACACCTTTTGGGTCACAGTTTTTCCTCCCAAATCCATCACACTCATTGGCTGCTCTTTTT